>JAPYZK010000597.1:0-24657 GCA_030522785.1 Platygaster equestris
AAGTTTACCTGAAAAAAAATGACATTCTTGACCTCGACAACATTGAAATGTCATAAAATTTGACATGCCAAAAAAGTGCAAAAACTCTACATTTTTCATAAAAAATAACAAATCCAAAATCAGGCCCCACAATTAATCATGGGCATACGTCCTTCAAACAAAACTCATTTTTCACAAATTATCATGTAAAAATCTCCCGAAGAAATTCATCACGACCTGAGTACATTTACCTCCCGCGCGAAAAGCCTGAAAGTATTGAAAGCTCTCGACTGTATCCATCATCGCGACGCGCTAACAAAGGCATCAGCTGATGACGAGTTTTAATATCTTAAAAGAAGCTTCAACCTACCAAGCGGAAACCCGATATTTCCTCCCCTTTTGCCTCTTTTCACATTTTCCTCTCTCGCCCGCGACAAAAACGCGTCATATATTATCTCCCGGTTATTCTCCTCGTTTTTTCCTTTTTCAAGCCTTTGCAAAAAAGGGGGAAAAGAAAAGAAAAGCTCCGGAATCAGTAGATTCGTCAGAGTTGGAATAACAGGAGTAAGGGCCGTTGGGGGGGAGGGTTGGCGTGAAGGCAGAGTCCCCAGGTGCCAGGCGAACGATGATTAAGCGCGCATTTTGATCAAAGGATCCGAGTGAAATATCTTGTAGATCCGCGAGACGATAGGATTGCCCGCTTGATAAATTAAATCGGATTCGCCACTGTTGCCGCGCGAATAATAAACTCTTCATATCCCTTAAGAACTGGGACGTCATTTTTTCTTCCTCTCTGCTTTTCAATTTCGCATTGATTGGATGAGATTTCGTTTGGCAGATGGGGGGTAGTGAATTTTCGTGTTTATTACTGATTATGGAAACTCAATTTCTGATGGATTCTTTAGTGAAAAACTTTCGGAGAAACTGTGGAATACTCCCGACATTTCTTTGAGTGAATACTCACTCATTTTTGAGTGATGTTTAACTTTAAAAAACATAGTGGTATTCGAATAATTTTTTGGAGTGAAACGTCACTCTACCAATTTTGAGTGGGCTTCCCATTCAATTTGGATTTGCAGAATTTTCCCTCAAATTGAGTGAATTTTTGCTTGGGAAAATGTAGGGTGTAGGAAGTTCGACCATTGTACGTCAAATCGACTCATTTCCTTACGTGTGAAGAAATATACTCTGGTTTTTATTCTAAGTTTACAAATTTCACGAAACAAATTCAGTTCATTTCCGCACGTAATACAAAATTTGAAAAAAATCTGTATAGTGAATATTTAAACTAATTTAATCGATTTGTCTAAACCAAATTGCGGAGTGCACGAATTTCCTCGTTATTTTCCAACATTGCTGAAAATTTTTCGAGTATGGATCTACGTATGTTTACTTCTGAGGAACGTTTGACGAAATTTTTGTATTCATCTATTAAGTAGAACTGATGAGAAGTATTGACTGCATTGACTGCTTGGAATTTTTGAGTTTGTTCGATGATTTCGCTATCACTGCCATTTTTACCAGCTTCTGTCCACCCATTTGACTGAGCTTTTTGTATGATGCCCTTAAGAAATTCATTCCATTTGATGAATCTGAAGGTGCGTTTTTCTCCGTTTCTAGCTGGAGTTCCGCCTGGTCCTCCTTTTCCACCAGATCCGTTTTTTCCTGAAAATGGAAACAAGCATTGGCGAAATGTTAATTTGAATTATGAAGGAAATTTTCGACTTTGAGGACCAGCAAAACCCATTACGGAAATTTCCCTCAACTTGAAGGTTAACTCTGAACGTGAGAGTTAACCCTAAAAGTTGAAGGACAAACCTCAAGTTGAGTTGTAGAAATAACTCTCAAGTCGAGGGGAATTTCCGTGAGAGATACTCACCATTTTCGTGGAATACATTAACGGCCGACTTTTGAGTTAATTCAATAATTTTGATATTTCCGGACATGCCTCCAAAACCCCCTACACCACCGTTTCCTCCATCACCAGCTTTAATGCCTGGTTTTCCTTCAACAACGAATGTGGAACGATTGAAAATTTTGGGTCCAACTTTCACGATATTACTGACTACTGTGTAACGAAAGCCCTTATCCAGCCACCAGATTTGAGTACACTTTCCTTCTTCCAAGTTGGTACAACTTGGAATTGGTGGATTTTTCCCTTGAATTCCGTTTGAGCCTGAAAATACGGAATTTCTCACTATTTTTAACTATTTTAATCATTTTCAATGATCTTTCTAGTATTTTACGAAATGTAAAATCGTTATGGATCTCAAAACTTGAAGGATTTAAAAATCTGAATTTTTCTTCATGAAACGATTGGTATTTTACCATTTTCGCCATTCTGGCCTGCACCTCCATCACCACCAATCGACTGAACACTCAAAGATTTTCCATTAAAAAATATTGCCCCAACACCTAAAAAGCCACCACCTTGATGACCTGGCAGACCAGCTCTTCCATCTCGCCCATTCTTAGGATTTTTACCATCACTCCCACTATTTTCGAAATCAGGGTGTTTTTCTCCTGGTGAACCTTTCAAAACGATTTTTCTCTCTCCGAAGACGTCCCATACTGGTGACATGATTGTTAGCTGAACTTGTTTTCCTGTTATTTGAACATCACGATCGAAAATGACGGTGTCCAGAGCGAATATTACAATCGACTCGGCCCTGTGCCAACATTTTTCATCATTAACTATATAACTGATTTTTATTATTTTGCCTCGAACTGTCATCAGTTTTCCTTGGGAACAAGATATCGTTGGACTTTCGATGAAATAACTTAAATAACGACGCAATGCTTTCGACTGCGATGGTTTTAACGTCAGTTCTTTCACGGCCCAAAAGTTATTTCCGATGTATAAGTTTTCGAATCCAATTTCTCTGACCTTTTCAGTTATCATTGATTGTGCGATGAATTTCTTTATCACTTGAATACTGTTCTCATGTGTTTGGAAAGTTGAAGACGATAATATTGGATACAGTTCGATGAGAAAATGATACCATTTTTCGGATTTTTGGAGATAGTTCGTGATTTCTTTCAGCTTCATCGCAGAGTCCATTGTCAGTTCAGCTGATAAGTTGTAAGCATTTTGTGATAAGAATTTAGAAATTTCTGAAGATACAGAAATTCCTAAATTTTGAACTGTGTACGTTAATGATCGTGAATCTGCAGTATCCATTGAACGGAGGTTTTGATGAGCAATTGACAGTTTTTCACGTAACGAATAAATGTCAACGATTTCATTTTCGAGTTCGATGTAAAATTCTTCGACTTTGCGGTAAATAGCAGTGACAGCCACAGTTAATTTCCATTCTAAATTTTCTCCCCCCTGTTTCTTAATGCCAGTCATATAATTATTAAATATATTTTCCCTCAGATTGTTCAGTTTATATATAAATCGATCAGGTGTTGGGAAAGTTTTGTTTTTTACTTCGGATAAAAAATTCACGTACTCAATATTTTTCTCCAAACGTCGAGTCCGTACATCAATGTTCAATGCACGTGCAGCTTGAGCCAATTTTTTGAGGAACACTTGCAAATTCGAAGTTCCAACATCGGTCAAAATTTGATAAGCAGTTGAAATAGTGTCATTCAACACTGTGATATCAGCTGCATCCAGAATTAATCTGTCATAGAAAACTCCAATTTTCGCGTACGTTTCGGACACTTTTTTTTCTAGACTATGCAGTTTTCTTTCGATAATCACATCCAAATTCATGTCCAAATCTGGTGAAATAATATAACGAATTTCCATGGTTTCATTTTTATAGACGAATTTTATATTTTCATCAATTTTGATGCGAATTTCCGATTTATCTCTGTAAAGTCGATCTTTGTTCTTGTGAAGTATACTAATCCTTGTGTAATTGTATCGATTTTCCTCACAATTTTCCAGTAAAACGTCAATGAACTTAATTTTTTCGCGTAAATTTTCGTCCTTCGAATCCTTCATCATCGAATCTTTCTCTTTCTGCAAATAGTTCGCGATTCGATTAATCACTGATGGATAATTTTCTATCACTTTGTCACCATTTTCTTTTGTGAACTTGTTTTCGGCGTCAGTAATGATCATTGATATTCCATCTCTGTACTCTTCGATG
Source organism: Platygaster equestris (assembly GCA_030522785.1). Taxonomy (NCBI): domain Eukaryota; kingdom Metazoa; phylum Arthropoda; class Insecta; order Hymenoptera; family Platygastridae; genus Platygaster; species Platygaster equestris. The sequence continues at coordinate 4,083 of JAPYZK010000597.1, forward strand.
GTTTTGAAGTTTGTTACTGCATCTTCCACGAAGCTTGAAAAATCATTTTTACTTCGGTTAAGTGACGAATAAGGAACCGCGAAAACTATTTTCAATGATTCAGCATGACGTACAACTTTGTTGCAGAAGTATGTGGCGACTAAATCTTGAAAGGATGACTGTCGGTCTCGGGAAAAAGGACAATCGTAGTATGACGTATCAGATGTATTGCAACTCTTGCAAATTTGTTTAGAATCAGCGAGGAATGATGATAATCGTTTTTCCCCTGAGCGAGTATCAAGCAGAAGGATGACTTTTTTTGTCAGACTCGCGTTGAATTGTTTGTACTGATTATTCCAAATTGCATAAGTTTTTAACTTTTTGTTAGTGTTTGTGGCGGAAATGGTGAAGACTAATAGCAGTAAGAGCGTTTCAAGGATGATTCTCATCTTGCTGGTTCGTACGAAACTGAACGGTTTCGCTATTCCGGTTTCAATAAGTCATTACTGGGCTTGAAGAGCGCGTACTGAGTAATTATTCGTTTACTTGTTTTTAATGTATAACTGAGTGCTTATCAATAAGTTTTTAAGACGTCACTGCCATTGAACTTTTGATGATTTATTAATGTCAAGAAATAATTAATAATTTATTAAAATTTTACGAATTTCAACTAACGTTGAGAGTCGTAAATATCGAATTGGTGTTCAATGGGTTGAAGAGTTTTTTAGTAAAATTTAATTTATGTACAAACCAGTTGAGTATGAAGGCGGTAACACTGAGTATTGATGTGGCAGTTAATGATTGTTCTAAACTCAGTCAGTGATATTGCTTCGTTCTATTGTCATTGGAAATATTGACGAATTTTCGATATGTTTCAATAAAAATAACAGGGATATTGTACATCAGGTTTTATGTCAGGTTAATTTTTTCCTTTGGTTCATTAACGTATTTTGAATTTCATCTTCCGCAAATTTTGTTAGGTTGGACATTACTTGTTTAAATTTTTATCCATTTCGAGAGTCATTGAGTTTGAATAATTTTGAGAACAATTAAAGAACATGAGAGTTTTTAAGATTTGTTAGTGGTTTTTGGAAATTTTGAGAAATCTTTCCCAATTTCCCGAAAATTTCATAATTTTAATTCATTTTGAATATTTCTGAAATAAATGTACAGCGTATTTTTCTTTCAATTTTGCAAAAAAATGCAGACCTGACATTTTCGTATCTCGTGTGAAAATCGCGAAAACTTTGTATTTACACGATTTATCCAATTTTTTTTTACACTTATTTGAAAAATACATTCCAAACTCCCCTAATACACTAAGTAAATTTGTGTTGAATTAGACTTCTTAGAGAATTTTCCTCATTTTGAGAACAATTAAGAAACATGATGAGAGTTTTTGAGATTCATAAGGGGTTTTTGGAAATTCTAAGGAATCTTTCGCAATTTTTCAAAAATTTTTCAAATTTCAATTTATTTAAGATGTATCCGGAATAAATTGACCGTTAATTTTTCTTTCAGTTTTGCAAAAAAATGCATACCTGAAAATTTCGTATCTTGTGTGAAAATTGCGGAAACTTTGTATTTACACGATTTATCAAATTTTTTTTACACTAAGTAAATGCGTGTTGAATTAAACTTCATCGAGAATTTTCCTCATTTTGAAAACAATTAAGAAACATATCGAAAGTTTAAAAAATTTTAAGTAGTCATAATTTTATCGATTTAACCTGAGAGTGCTGAATTGAACCAAATTCCATAATATCACAACACTTCTCCCATGCAATATTATTTATCGACATTCATTTCGAATTCACGACCCGAAAACTCGATTTACCCCAACCTCCCCAAACGACATAACAACCAATAACCATAGATCCATCCCCCTAAGCAGCACGGAAGAAAGCGAGGTGGATTTTTAAAAGTGAAAACTTGATACGCCCGTAAAAGAATGGGGAATGTCAAGGAGAATGTGCCGGCGGCTCCTTAAATCTGAAAAATTAAATTATATTGTCGTAAAACGCGTTTTCCAGGGTTTTAGTGTCTTGTAGATGGCACCCATGTTGCGCGGCGAGGACCTTTGAATAAAAACAGCATTAGTCTGTGCATAATGTATGGATCATGGCTAGCGTACACACGCGGATAGGACGATCCCGCTTTTACACCCCCGAGCCACCCTTGCCCTCGCTTTCACCCGTCCCTGTATTTTCGTCGGAAAAGTCGCGCGAACTCACTAACGGGACTTTAAGAGAAGGCTGGGACTCGTAAAGTTTGCGTCGGCGGCGCTGGCATGCGTTATAATAATTTCATTCGCGTTATATTCGAAACCAAATCTTCCCCCGAAACTTATAATCAAATGTAATCACGCTTTCATGGAATTCGTTACGACCGCGGGTTTAACTGTCGGTGAAAACTTGGAGATCGGGAAAATATCGAGGACGTTTATGGATTTTCAATGATCTTGTACATACATCGTAAAATTCGATGATATTGAGGATCTTGGAGGGGATGCAGAGGCGCCGTGGCTTAGTTGGTTAAAGCGCCTGTCTAGTAAACAGGAGATCGTGAGTTCGAATCTCGCCGGGGCCTAGAATTTTTTTTTTATATGATTGTTTTTTTCCTTATAAATTATCTCCAATTCATTTTAAGTACAGATATTGTTTTGGATACATTGAATTTTTAGAATTTTGCGAATTTTCTGTATTCTCGAAGTGTTTCGAATTTCCTCAGTTTATGGAACTTCAAGAATTTCGAAATTTTACGAATTAATGAGAATTTGATGAATCCTTTGAATCTTGAGAAATCAATTTTGTGTGAAATTTGTATTATTTCTTTATTGTTCAAATTTCGAACATTTTCAGAAGTGTTCAGATTTCAAAGTTATTGAAAAAATTTCAAATTCTCGAAAATTTGTGGAATTCACGGAATCTTGGAAATTTCTAGAATTTCCGAAACTTTGAAGAATATCAGAAACTTTAAATATCTAGGAAAATCAAGAACCTGTAAATTTTTGGAACTTCCAAATTATCATGTCTGCGACTAGATATATGCCTATGTGATCGAATTTTTGAAAATTTCGAACTATTCAAAATTACTGTAATTTTCAAATTTTCGAGGATTCCGAGAAATCTAGGAATATCATGAATATCTAAAGTTATCTAAATATTTGGAGATTTTTAATTTTTTTTCCGTCCTAAAAATTTCTTATGTTCCTCAAATTCTTAAAATTAGAGAGATTTCGGGAATTTCACCTATTTTCTGGATTCTTACATTTTTTTAAAAATACCCAATATTCTTAGATTTCTCAGAATACCCAAAGTTTACGAAATTTCTTAAATTTATTAAATTTTTTTAATATTCCAACAACTGAAAATTTTCGTGATTATAAATATTTCTAAAAGTTTCAAATTGTCAAAATTTCTTGGTATTTTCAAAATTCTTAGAATTTCCTCATTTTTCTCAATTTCAAAACTTCACAAAACTTTTACAATTTTTGACATTGCTAAAATTACGAAAATTCCTGACATTCTGAACATGACCAAAATTTTTTAAAAATAATAATTCACGAACATTTTCAAAATTTGTGAAATTCGCGAGATTTTTAAAATTACACAAAATGCTCAAAATTTCTGATATGACATTTCCAAAATTAGTTTTTTCTCAAAACTCCCCAAATTCTTGAAACCTCTAAACTTGCCAAGACCTCCAAAATTCTTGAAAATTTAGAACCTTTAAAATTATCAATTTATTCTCAACATTATTTTTCAAAACGGTCAAAATTTCAAAAACTCAAACAATTTTCAAAATTCTATTCATTCCGAAAATTCTCAACATTCCGGTTATTTCTCCATTCACAAGTGGACAAAAAAAAAAAAAAAAAAATTACAATACGTTCCTCTCAAGTCAGCAGTCTCCCTTGAAATCGTCAATTTCAGAAACGGACGGCTCTGAAATTGAAGTCAAATGAAGTCATACAAAATTTTCTCAAGTTTCTCAAAATGATGAAAATTGAAGCAACTTTTTCAAAAGTTCTGAGAAAATCATCCCTATCATCTCCACCAAATGTATTCTTCAAACAAATTTTAAATCAACTTCAAAAAAATTGTATTAATCTCGAATAAATATGCAGTCTCTGAAACCAACGTAACAATTCTAAAAATTTCCCGAACTCCGAAAAACCTACGAATTCACCAAAAAACCCCATGGAATCGGTTCCAATTGACAAAAATTCGCCAAAATTTAAGAAGGGTTCGGAACATGGAAAATCGGTTCCAAAATTAGTCCCGTACAACCCCCCATAGATTAATTAGAAAACCCCGTAGCGAATTCGACGACCTACCCTTTTTCCCTCAAATTTTAAAGCGGACTGTCGATATACCGGGCAACGTCAGCAAATGGCACAGGGATGAAATGGAGTATCCGCACGTAAGAGCGCGAGCGACGTAACGGGATAGAGAAAAGATATGGAGGGATGGTAGTTTCTCGAAGAGGGAGAGAGTGAGTGCAGAGGTAGGTAGCTGCAATTTCCGCGGCTCGTGATTGGGGCAGCCTCCTTAGGGAGCAAAAACTCCATCTACAAATGAACAGCCGTGACAAGAGCCATAATTTCTCGGAGTTGAGCCGCGGATACCAACGATCCCGCCAGCCAGAATCAACCTCCTTCTTCGTTTGCGATGCATACAAAAATTTTGCATCTGGAAACGTTGCCACAAATTTTTTTTACACGAGTACGCTCGAATTTCTATATGAGGGGGTCAGTTTGTTTTTGTATCGAGATTCATGAGTTGACAAGTTTGAATTATGCACAATGCCTTTAAAACCGAATTGGATTGAGGTTTAGAAACGTTTCTGTGACAGAAATCAGTAGACAGACGTAAAATTGACGAGTTTGAAGAATTTGGAATTTGAATGTGAGTATTCGAGCAATCAGGCAATGATGAAAAGTAAGGAATTAGAAAATTTAAATTGTTTTTTATTATTTGCTAGAGAATGCTGCATGCGCAGATCGCTCAATGGACCAAATGAGCTCCAATCTCTGCAGTTCCGTCGGATCAAATTTTGTTATAGTTAGAGGGCCGGCTGCTACTCGTTGTTCCTCCATTATTTTAAATCTTTCAACCTTTATTTCGTCGAATCTTGCGTCTGTGTGAGTAGAGTGTTTGCCCGCTTTCGGTCATTCCGAACTGTCTTGCCAGCTCGCCAAGTTCGCGGATGCATTGATCTTTGAATTCCTGACGGGATTGTGCTGCATCAGTACAATTGTTCGGGTTAATTTTGACTGTGAATAATCGAAATATTGATGATTGCTGGTACGCTTTGGAATAGTTTTTATCTATCTACGATGGATATTTAATATACGACTCGCATTTACTTGATGAATGAAATGAATTCTTCGATAAGTATGATCTATTTTTACGTCTAATTCTATATTTTGAGAATTTCGGAAATTTCGATTTTTTTGAGAATTTTGGGAGATTTGAGAATTTTAAAAATTTTTAGAATTTCCAGAGTTATGGCAATTTTTAGTATTATAGAAGGTTTGAGAATTTTGAAAAATTTGAGAATGTTTACAATTTTGGGAATTTGAAAGATTTGAGAAATTCTAAAATTTTCAAGATGTTGTTAATTTGTGAAATTTTAAAAAATTTGCGAATTTAAAAAATTCAGAGTATCTTTCAGTCTTTACAGTTTTGAAAACTTCGAGGATTAAAAAAATAATGCTAGCTACTTTTATGCTAATCTTCCATAAAAATTACAAATTTTTTATGAAATTTCATTTTTTCACGCAACTTTTGTGAAATGTGCAATTTCTAAAAGCGATTTTATGAATATTTTACGGGAAATTTTTTGACATAAAAATCCGGGATTTATAAAATATATTCTCATAAAGTTTTTTACAATTACTTCATAAAATCGCTCATTTTATAAAAATTTCATAGAAGTTACGAATGAATACGAATATTAATCCGAACGTCTGAAATTATATTCGATTATATTCGTCGGTCGCACGTCATTAGGTTTACAACATCTTTTTTTCGGCTCTCCTGTAATGAATCATGTTGGAATTTTTGTTATTTTATTAAGTAAAGTTTCTGAAAATAACTAGTTGATAATGACATTTTTCGATCTGCAAGAAAATAAAAGGAAACGAAAATACGAAATATTTCGAATTTTCGATGTGTTCGAAGATCGAAAACTGAGGTATTTGAATATTTTCAAAATTCAAAATTTTCTACGTCGGGGATTTTGAAAATTTCGTAGTAGTGAAAAATTGAATAAAAAACATCGCCACGTTAACGATACTATATACCATTTATTCTATTGAAAAAATTTGATAACAATACAAAACACATGTAGTAGAAAGACAATAAATCGATTGTCACACTTTCATAGACATTAATGTCCCGAAATCATTAAAGAGCAGGGACTTGGCCCAACGCCTTAGTTCAGCGAATAATTGGAGCGACAGGCTCTCACGTATGGTAATTTGCTGAACCCGAAGTCGATTGATCTGGCACATCTGGAAAATACCCCCAAATAGGTAGTTCCGAGTTCACAATTGGCTTGTTTAGAAATCCGGTTTCTCCTTTGAATTCATCTTCAACATTTTCATTCTGCTCGTTCATCAGTCCTGGTAGACAGTACAAAAAAAAAATTTGTAAAGTCAAAAATAAAGATGGCGGAACTTTTCAATCGTATGCATAGTTTAATGTGAAATAACCTACCATCAGTACTCATCATTTTCGTAGAATTTTTCGACTGGCTTTCATATTTGTTTTTCGCGCGACGAGTTGTAAACCACGAGGATACGCGTTTTTCGGTAAGTCCAAGCTCGTTTGCTAATTCGGCTCGTTCAAGCTTCGTCACATACCGTTTTTTCTCGAAGAATTTTTCGAGATGTAAACGCTGCTCAATCCTCAGATGTACTTTCCCTCGTTTAGTTTCCATTTTCAGGTTCTCATCGACTGCGGAAAAACAAAAGAGATTTTTATTAATCATTTGGTAGGCACATTTATTTTTGAAAGACTCGTTAGAAGAAATTTTTAGAATCGAATCGTTCAACGTTTCAACTTCGAGAATTCAACGATAGTGTGATGTCACACATTTTTATGACGCGAAAGTGTATAGAATTGATAATTCTACAAAATTCGTGAACAACATTTAAACATTTTACAAAATTCTAGGAAAACCCGTACTCCATGGAATTTTCCAAAATTTCAAAATTTAATACGAAAATTTAGAAATTTTCGAAAAAACATATGTATGTTTTTGAATTAAATTGAATAACACAAAAAATTTTCTTCCCCTCCAAAATTTCACACTGTGATGTTAAACGAAGGACGGCAGGGGTGGGGGGGGAGATCCGCCAATTTTTGACACATTGTGACAGAGGGTAGGGACAGCGTCGAAAAAACACCAAGAAAATGTGACATTCAAATTTGTATTTTCGGTTTTAATGAATCTGAATTTCAAAATTCATGATGTGTTCGGATCTTTTTCTCAACTGAACGAATTCGGAATTATTTTTACCTTTTTTGTTCGTCTCGTTCGAAAAATTAACTGGCCACTGCTGTTGCTGTTGTTGCGAAGGGAAATCGTTGAATTCCACTGGCTCTCGAGAAACGTTTGCGTTCGTCCTATTGAAATCAATTGGTGCCCATTGTTGCTGTTGTTGCAAAAAGAAGTCTCCAAATCCCAATAGCCCTCCAGAAAAATTTTCCCTCATCTTGTACAAATCAGTTTGTTGCCATTGTTGGTGCAAAGAATTGTCTTCTAACCCCACAGGCACTTCAGTGACGACCCCGTTTGTTTCACCGAAATTATTTGGTTGCCATTGTTGTTGCAAAAAGCGGTTTTCTAACTCCCCTCTGACTCCAGAAAATTGACTTGCAAAATCTATCGTTTCTTGTAATTCGCTTCCGAAAGCTAAGTCACAATTCATCATGAAGTCCATTTTTATCGTTGAAAATATTGTTGACTTTGATCAAGTGGCGAAAAAACTTTTTAAAACAATGATACGAATGATGCTGGATTGGAAGATTCACTCAACGTACCAAAAAAGGAACAGAGGTTGATAACAGTAGACTTGCAACTGAACGATGTTCGTTTGCATGTGGTCATATTTATTGGCATTGTTATCAAATGTATGGAAAAAACGCTGTATGGGTTTTTGAAACACCAGAAATTTATGGACGATTCATTGAAAATTATCTTACTGAATTTTTGCGTTGGGGGTTATGGGAAGTACGACAATATTGGCGGATGGGTGGGAATTTTTATCGTATATTGACAAAACGTTGTTTTTGAGAATCTCGAATTTTGAATTATTTTACATTTCGACGTAATCAGGAAACATTTTTTTGGATTTAGAATTATGCTCGATTAAATTCAAAAATGTACATGGATTAATTTTTTGAAAATTGCTCATTTCGTTCGGTTGACTATTTGGCGAATTCGCGTAGTAAATATACTTGGTAAATCCTTGCGGTAAATATATGTGGTATAATTTTTATCGTTTGGTTGTCCTGTTGGTAAATTTATACGTGGTAAAAACATGTACACCGCGAATTGGTTTATCCGCGCGGTAATTGCATCTAGGAAAATTTTACGATATTTGCAGAAATTCTCGAATTCTGTGGAGAATTTAACAAGATTAGAAAAAATATAAAAAATTACTATGTTGTTTTTCTAGATGCATTTCTGACGATTTTCGGTTGTCTTTGAAAAGAAGAAAAAATTGTCGATGGTTTTCTTCAGCAAATTTTAAGAAACTTTCACTATGGGACATGAATCCATGATTTTTCGTGTTATTCATAGAATTACGGTCTTGGAATTGTATAAAAATTATATCAATTGCCATTTTGCCGATATGTGAACGTTTAGTTATAATGTCAATGTGAAAATTTTGCACTTGAAAAATTCTTCCGACTTGTAAAGCCGTTCATTCGATGATTTAACAATGGAAAATTATAGTTGACAATCTTTTTGAATAGGAAAATCTGAAAATTTGTGTCCAAAAATGTCAACTTTTCAATTATTCTGTCAATTAAAACATCAGAAAATTTGCGAAGCTCAAAACTCATAATTTAGAGATTGAATAATTTGGAACTTGTAGGATTTTGAGATTTAGCAGGGCAACTGTGGAACCATTATATTTTCAAAATTTTAAACATTTGCAAATGTTAATGTAAGGAATCCATGAATTTTTTACGAAATCGTTATCTGAATTTTCAAATAATCGTCAATTATTCCAAAGCTCGATTATGAAAGTATAAACATGGACAATCCCGTCAAATTTGAAAAATCCTTATCCAAAATCGCAACGGTAATTTTCTGTCGGAAAAACCCACATCTAACTTTAGTTTTCAAATGATTCAGTTCGATGATTTAACAATAGAAAATTTTAGTTGAAAATTTGTAAAGATAGAAAAATTTCGTAATTCGTATTCGGAAATGATAATTCTTCATTTATTTCGCCAATTTGAACATCGGAAAATTTGCAGAGCTTAAAACTAGTAATTTAAGAATAAAAAAATCTAAAATTCCTATTATTTGAAAATTTAGCAGTCTACATCACATTTGGCAACTGCAAAATCATGAAATTTTCCAAATTCCGAACATTCAAAAATTTCAATGTAAGAAATGCATAAGTTTTTTTACAAAATCATCATCTGATAAAAAATAAATCTGATGAAAATTGAAAGAAAAAACAATTGATAAGGACAAACTTTCTAAAATCGCAACGAAAATTTCATTTTGGAAAAACCCTCGTAACTCTGATTTCCACACAATTTATAGACCTGAATTTCAATTATTGTGGAATATACAAATTTTATTCCTGTAGTATGTAACATTTTCTGATTATTCAATTGAAAATTTCTAAATTAGAAACATCATTCATAAAAACTTAATGTCACATATAATCACTCAAAATATACATAGCACTTATTTCGAATTTTCAAAGTTTTGAATTCTCCCAAAAAAATTGTCATCCCTCAACTCGAAAACGCCCGCACTTAACGCCCTGTAATTCAGAGCAAACCTTTTCCGAGATTATTTTCCACGAGATTCCATTATTCTCGATCAATCAAAGAAACAGCAAAGGTTTTTATTTCCTGCGAGTTTCCCTGGTTCGTAATCCCGCCACGTCCAGGGCTCGTGCTACGACCCTAAAAGCATCCACAGTTGCGGGTCACGCTTTTCGGAATGATGTATGATCGGGGCTAAGAAGAAATTAAACGCGGGCTTGATAAATAGAGTTTGGAAGGAAATTCCTGGTTCCGCATAAAAGTACACGGGCGTTACATTGTCCACCGAAGGCCTTCGTCTGAAGATCGGTGCACCATAAACCACATCCGCTTTCCCTCCGAAATTTGCCCGAGTCCCGGGGGATGATCTCGAGTAACGCTTTGCGTTTGTGGATAATGCGATTCCATTATCCCGGGCACGAGCGTTCGTGAAAATTATTATTATCGCGAATCGAAAAATGGGTAATTTACCAAGTATTGCGTTATTGAGTATGAGGGGTGGGGTATAAATTTCGTCGGTGTGGTTTGTGGAGTTTGACGTTTGAATGGATGGGATTTTTGGGTGGTGTCTTGACAAAAATTAATTTTCTATGATTTTTTGAAAGTTATCTCAAATTTATTTACGGTATTTCTGTACAATATCGTAAATTACAATACAGTATTGAATTACGATATGATTTCGTGAATTTGGTTAGAAAATTTATTTGTTCAAAATTTACTTTTATATTGCAATAAACAATTTATGCATGGAAAGTTTGTCCTGGAATTTTGTGGGTTTTTAATGGGGAGAGGAAGTTCAAAGGATGGAAGCTACTTTTAATTTTGAAATTCGAACCTGTGGAAATTTTGAAGCATGACGAAGTTTGGATATTAATTATACTGTCGTATGCATTTAAGATTAAATTCGAAAATTCCTACGTTGGTTACTCGAAAAATGTGTAAACAGGTTTTCTGAGCTTGGAATTTGAAAATGTTATAGTTTATAACTGGAGCACGGAATTGATTTTTGAAAGGTTGAAATAAAAATGTGGGTATATTTTAAATTCATAAAATGAAATCAGAAAATTCTTTTTCCGTATGAATTCAACTCCTGATAACAGCAACTTTTGAATTTCGAATCTTCAGAAATATTCCAGAAAATTTCCAATTTCGAATTTTCTGATACAAAAATAACAAAATTTTGTACACAAGTTGATTAAATGATTAGGTATCCAAAATGGATTTCGAAAGACTGAAAACTATGAAATGTAAAATCTAAATCATTCAAATTCTGCCATTTTTGAATCCACCATTTCCACAAATTTCTGAACTTTTACGAAATAAATAAATTTTCCATGTCGTCAACTCGAATTACCAAATTGAAAATTCTGAAGACGTAGAAGTTTTTGAATATCCGTCATTTGAAATTCATATTCGTAAAAATATAAAAATTTGTGAATTGATTGTAATTCCCCGCCTCCCCCCCGCCCCCCCCCCCCCACCACCACCAACAAAACATGAAAAATCCGTCCCATCAAGATTGTTGAACATGAATATGTCCAAAATATTAAAAAAAAAAATACAGCGAGCATAAAGAGAAGTCTTTCTCCCAGCATCTTCGACTTTTTGCTAGAAACAACGTAACACCATCGATTTTCAATTTGGCGCAGTCCGAATTGCGGCGCGGTCCGTATCGCAATATCGTGGCAAGTTTATTGTTCGACAATCGCCCGCTAGACACAACGGTCGTTAGTTCGACCGCGCTTCCTTTCTTTACGACTTAGTAACTCCAGTCCAAAAAACAATCCCTTCCAGAAGTTTATAGTTCCAGCCAATACTTCTAGTGGAAAAATGTATAAGAAATATCCGAAAAAAACAAAACAGTTTCGGGAAGTCTTTTTTAAGCTCCGCGTATTGTCGTGAATGTTTTACAGCTGTCATGAATGCGATATAAATAAAAATTTACGAAATTCCGCAGTTTCTTGAATTTTTGCATGGATCGAAATTTTATTGAGTATTCAGGAAAATTCCAAAAGTGTTTCGAACGTGATTTATGAGATCACTGTTCACTTTCAAAAATGCATAGCAACCAAAAGTTCACGTCGAAAATGATCTACAAAACTGAGAAATTAAAGAAACAATTGTTCAAAAATTTGTCAAAGCTTCAGGAAATTTTTAGAATTGAGATCAAGGGGTTTTTTAAATTTCCACATCTGTTTCTCTAAAAATTTTTATAAGTATTAGAGAAATGAATTCGTCAATAGCAAATTAAACAAATTATAGGTACTTATGACAAATTTAGGACAATGACGGAAAATACTGTTCCAGTTTCATTCAACTGCTCTGTTATTTCAAACATCCGGACACATTTCGTTCAATCGAAATTAAAAATTCAATTTTTCGCAAAAAATGTATTTCGTTAATTATAAATGCCATTTTGAATTCGATGTTCAAAAAATTCTCACCAACCAAGCTAAAAAACAATTTCCTCCTTATCGACCCCTCACCCCCAGAAAACTACCCCCAATAAAAATTCCTCCTCCACCTTCAATCCCACACGTTCCCAAATTTAACCTCTCCTCCATGCTGCTCAGCCCTCACTATAACGACTTTTTCGGCTTGTTCTCCCTGCCCGAAAACCAAATCCCGCGCGAATAGCAAGTGAAAATCAGAGTCGAAATGGCGATAAATCAGGAGATTTCGTTTGGCCGGAAGTGCACTAAAAGACGGACAGCCCCGACGGAATAGACTTCCATTACGCGAGGTTAACCACGAGCCGCCTTCGCACTTGGATAGGACTTTGATTGGTCTTGGTAATCCCATTTATCCAAGACTGTGCACGGTCCCCTGACTTCGTTGACAAAGCTCCGTCGGCGTTCAACGAAGCGCTTGATGGATCCGTCGGCGAGAAGAAGCGAAAAATTAAAGTTCCACGGGTCAATCCACTTCCCACGATTTGTTCCGCGCTCACGGGGAGCACTCCCCCGAGTGACGCGTTCGATTTTCCTCGTCGCCCTCCTATGAGGATGTGTGACGTTATCTGAAAACATCGACCTAACCGCTCTGAAAATCGATTTTTCGATCTTCGTAATTTCTGATAGTTGTGGACACGCTCGATCAAAGAAAGCAGAGATGGAAGGTTATCACGGAATCACCTTAAAAGTGATAAGGTCAGCCTTACTATCTTGCAAACTTACAGAAATCCTGAAAGTTATCAATTTATCGATCTCGGTGATATTTATTTATGTGGATCAATTATAAACCACACTGAAATTCTTAGCCGCACAGATTTGTCATCCGCGTGATTTAAAACATTAATGGCCTACTTCAAACAACGCTTATTTTCGTTCAGCTCCAGAAAAATTGCCAAGCCCTTTCCCACTAAAAACCCTCTCAAAGATACACACGTAGATGGATAGATGAAAGTCTGTGACGTCGTTTCTCGCCTACGAGGAAAATCTCCCGAGACACAGCGTCTCGGCGCATACGTGTCGCTCGCTAAATAATGCAAAAATATATTTTTCTATCACCCGGAGGTCACGAACCCCGAAAAGCAATCTCACCTCGGTCGCGAAACTCGCGATTTTCAAGCTTTAATGAGTTACTGAAACATCGTATCGGGAAGTTTTATCGCTGCAAACTTCGCCGAGATTTTCGAGTTGGCACGGTTATTAAGACGAATACGGTCGAAAGTTCGGAAGTGAATTTTCACGGTAAACAAAGTATCCGGAAGTGGCGGGTGATAATTCAGGGATCCCCGCGATTTTCTGAAATGCGGAATAATAAAATACACGGCGACGGGGGAACAATCGACTCAACAGAACGCCCAAATGAAACGGCGAGACGCGCGTCATTTGTTCGTCGTCCCTCGTTGTTTGCATCCTGCAGTCGAATGATTGCAGCGGGTCCTTTTCTCGCCCTTTTTTCCCCGGCGAGATCACCCCTCCCGCACGACAAATTGCGCCTCCCGGTTCCCGGGGGAACGCCGAAGTTATGACCGGTCGACGATCCCCCGCAATTACCTTTCTTTCATTTTCGAATCATCGGGTGCTGCTTAATTTGCGAGAAAGTAAACTGGAGACCAAGGAACTTGGTGAGAGGGGGGCAGAAACATGCAAAACTGTATTCAGAGGGCTCATTACTAAATTTTGAGTCATGAGGTCTTATGATGACGTAGCCCTTATGGAAATTTCCCTCAATACGTGGGTTAATTCTTAACTTTCAGGGTTAACCCTTAACATTTAGGGTTGACTTTTAACCTTCAAAGTTAACTCTTAAGTTGAGTGGTCATAATCACCCCGAAAGTTAAGGGTCAACCCTCAAGTTAAGAGTCAACCCTCAAATGAAGGATAATATTTCCGTAAGGGAAGTAAACTCAAGTAACTTCAAAAACCACCCTCAACAACAAATCCCCGAAAAAAGTACCTTAACCCCCAATTCATCCCTTCTAGATCATCCATTAACCACCGAATTCTTTTTTTTTTAGCCGAGGACAACAAAAATCTCAATCTTCCACTGATCATCAAACACTCCAGAAAGCACCACCGACCCCAGCACTGGCACCCCCGGTATCCCTGCGTTCTCCACAAGATCCGCGGAACAGGTATGGAAGTGGAAAAGGGAAAATCGAGAAAATAGAGCTTTCTACATCAATATATAGTCGAAAACCCGCGCAGGGTGGTTGCGCGAGCGTCCACCAAGGGCGTGTCCGGCACCGCCTTCCGGAGAAGCTTTACCCACCAACCCCATCGGAACCTTGATTCCCTGGAACCACCGACGCAACCCCCTGGCTCTTAATTTGTCCCGGCGTTAACGCTTAATCGACGCGGATCGAACTTTATCAATGATGCACCCCCAATCTCGCGCCTCCCTCCGTGATCCGCGACCTCTCCCCTCCCAACCACCCCAACGCGACATTTCTCTTCATCTTCGCCCCGGTGGAAATTTGCGATTCGCATCCACGGTCCTTGGGGAGACTTTCTTCGCGGCTTTTGCCGCATTCTCGGACCGAGCAAGTACACGTTGATGCATGCCAAAACATCCTCGCGAGACGAGGTAATAGAGAAACCGCAAGCGCGTCCTTTTTTTCTCCCCCCGAAGTTCGCCCGGGGGCAAGAGTAAATGATGGATTGTGTTTTACTTATCTATGCCGACGTCGGAAGTCGGCCGGGGTAATAATTCATAGAAGCGGCGGAGTGCATGGAACTTTTGGATTCCGAAGACGCATCTCGGGGGTTGTAAAGGCGGCCAATATTTGGACACGTTGCTTAGTCACGGGTTTCGTCCATTTTCTCGATCTTTGACGGTTCTTTTTTTTTCGCGTTTCCGCGGGAAAGAGCGATCGTGCGATGGATGTAGGTTGGCCCGAAAAAGGAGGTATAAAAGAGAACGTTGCGAGTCCTACCCCTGGGACGAGTTCTACCGCCTTGCCAACAGCTGATTAATCGTTCTGGTCGATCCCGCGGGATCGCGGGATTACGGGCGCATCGAAACGGCTTCTTTGTCGTTGCGGATGGAATTTCGTGCTGACTACTTTTCCGTTTACCGTTACAGGGATTGTTGTGGCACTGGCGGCATGTGGCGGGTTTGCGGAGGGGTTGAGGTTGATGTAGTTTTCGAATTTGGATCGGTTGAAGGTCGTTGGAGGTCAGGGGGTGATCAGCGATTTTTACGGTAATGAGTAGGGCGAATAGGGAGATTTTGCTGAGGTTAACAGGGAAATCCGGATGCATCGTGAAAATGAGTGGAATATAAGTTTGGAAATGAGGAATTTAAGTCTTGAGTACTGAAATTTTTAAAATGTATGAATAAAAGTTTGAAGTTCTTAAAATGGAGAAGAAAGTACCACTTGAAAATTACATAAGGTCATGATATGAAGAATCGAAATTTTATACGGAATTGTAAATTCACAGAAATGCAGTTGAAAGAGTGAAGTTTAATATTTTCAAGTTTAGAACATTACAGACTTTATCTGAAGACACCAGTTTCGTGTCTTAATAATTTTGAAATCGACGCAGTGAAGAATTTGAATTTTCTGATATCATAAAATAACTTTGACGCTGAATTTCAGTAGTACGAGCAGTGTTTGGTCAGACCGAAATGTCTTATCGTTACGAAACTTCTCAATCAACAATGTTAAAGATGAACGATTTAGTAGACATTTGGAATAAGTAATCTCAGAGTTTGGCATCAGTCTGATAAAAAAAAAAAAAAAAAAAAAACAGAATCGCTGATATTTCACCCCCTACAGCCCCTAGGTTTTCTGGAAGTCAACGAAATGCGTTTTTTGGGCCTTTTTTCCGTTAATATGTACCATTAGAGTGACGCCTAATGAGTGTAAAATAAATAAGTGTTAAATCAAGTGAAAAATAATGAAATATATGAAAAGCTTTTAATTAGAAAATTAAAGCATCCCTCAAGGCACCTCTTTTTTCCCATTGAAATAACATGAAACAATTCATGTTATCAGTCTTTTTTTGTTTACTTGAATATTTCAGCAATAAAAAATATGACAATTACATAAATTCTCAGTGTAGTATTCTCAGTGTAGTACTTGTTTAAGGAAAAATATTTGGTCGACCTTGAAATTACATCGTAGATTTATAAACCGGGGGAGGGGGTTGAGGCCTTTTTAGGACACTCAAAACTATTCATTTTGCAATCACTTAAGAATGATCCGAAATTTAGAGTAATGTTATTAATATTTTGATGAAATGGAGTCAAAAATTATGAAAAAATATAAGATCAAATTCGGAGAAATTTTCGGAAAAATTTGGAATTTTACGGAAACAAACTTTTTTTCGGAATAATTTTTCAAAACTTCATTTTCGGTGTTTCCACCCAATTTAACTTCATTTCGTCAAGATATTTATTGCATGACTCTAAAAGTTGAATATAGAGACGTAATTAATCAGGCGCTGGAATGAGTACTGAAAACGCCTTAACCCACTCCCCTTACCCTGTTTGTTAATCTAAAATATAATTTTAGAGTCAAACAAATATCTGCTCTCGAATAAGTGTTACTACCTTAACAATTTATGTAATTATCATATTTTTAATCACTACAATATTCGAGTGAACAAAAAAAGACCGATAACATGCACATTTCCCATGTCATTTAAATAGAAAAAAAAAACAAAATTTCAACATCAAGAGTTCTCCCTATTTTTCTCACTTTGAAAAAAATTAATGTATGCCAGTTTAGGGGAGGGCAAAGTCAAAAGTTTTTTAACCTTTTTCAAGCATCACCCTACCATACATAAAATATATATAACCCTGCATCAAAAAACAATTTTCAAGAAAAAAAAAATTTGTTCTGGCAACGACTACATCCCCAAATACAGCTTCAAACTCAAAAAATGTCTACCTCATAATGGATGTGCTTATAAACACATGCTCCTCGACAGGAAAGAGCGCTTAGGAAGTTACGAATTTCATCAGCAAAGTGGGAAAACGGGAGGACCGACCAAATTTAATTCCAAACTGTATTTACCCTTTTCATGCTAATGCCTGGGAATATTCGGGCGAGGAAGTGGCGTTGCAGTGCATGCCACTGCAGCTTAATTTGTTTATCTGCGGAACAGAGGGACAGACAGGATCAGCGAGGGGTGGGATGCAGCAAGGACCGATGTTTTATTTAAACACAGAGCCCGTGACCCATGGGTCTCTTGGACGACTAACTGCATGCACTTAATATGAAAAGCGACAGCTCCATTTTTATTTCTCGCCTCGGCATAAATTCCGCACCCCCGCGCTTTTTCTCCCTTCTTAGATAGCCCATTTTTCGCGTCGTCCTTAATTACACTTTTTCTCTGCAGCCCCTGGAATATTTAATCGAGATCGGCGATAATTCTTTCCCTTTGACGACGTATGCATGCATACGGAAAGAAAAAGAGAGATTTTCTTCGGGGACAATGGATTGCTTCGAAAAGACTGTATGAATTCTAAATCCACGTCCCGTGTGGCGCAATTTGAGTTAATTCTGCCACAAAAGCGGGCGGGCTCGATTAAAAATCTCGGCTCATTGTCTTCTGTTTGCCCTCGACGTCGAGCCAATCCCGGGATGTCGTTAAAATTCATAATAACATATCATCGCGCGTTCCCTTATCAGCGCGAAACAAGGTCTTGAATTAGTGAGGGGGTTAGACGTCGATTTACGAAAAGTGAGGTTGTTCGTGTTATGGACGATTAAATTGGAGCTTGATCAGGCGTTTGATTACTTATTTTCGAAAAGTTATTTTATGAAGTATTTTTATTGACTTCTGAAACTTGGGACATTTTTTTTGGAACTTTATAGAATTACAATTTTTCGGAGAAATTTGAGGTTTGGAAGTTGTCAAGTTTCAGAATTTGCGACGCGAAGCTCTGAAGGAGTTTTATAAATGTTGAAGTTTTGAAGTTTCATAGTTTCAAAATTGCGATGTTTGTGAAAATTTTAGACAATTTTTTAGTTTTCAACAAATCTTTTATATTCTATGCTGTATTTTTATCCATGCAACTGTATTTTGAGAACAGTTTTAAATCGAAATACGGATATTCAGCGCAATTACGCTTCACAATCAACCATATTTCCGTATATTTTCGAATATATTTCACGAGAGGAAATGTTAGGAAACTTATGAAGGGAAATGAAGATGAGAGCTAAAGATGAGAAATAGGGTTTAGGGTCGGTTGTGTGGCGGCGTCTAGACCGCGAATAATAGCAAGTTGCTCGGGTATCTCTGCTAATCACGTTAAGTCCAGCAGACCGCTTTGTGCTTCCGCGAACGAGCCACTGCTCGAAATTCCGAGGTCCCGAACGACCCGTGTAAGCCAGGGCAACCCTGACCAGTCTGATTTTCACTCTCGACTTCTGCGCTAATTCCAAACGATGATTAACGTTTCTGTTCGAGCTTACCCGAATTGCGTTTATGCAAGTTCCACACAACGTGATAGTGGAAGTGATAAAATTTCAAATCGTGAAATACAAACCGATGAATTATATAATGATAACGTGATTGTTTGGCATACTTCCAATCGTTTCCTAAATTATTTTCGAAGTTGGGAAAAATATATTCTCCTAGAATTAATATTTAATGACTCATACACATAAATATATACATTTCGGCAATGAACAAAATTGTAATTTTCATTATTATATTTGAACGTCTTATATATAGATCCATCATGAACTCCAGTATTCAAAAATGAAAAAAAAAAAATGTTGAAATTCTTCCAAACTTCGAAAATTTTTAAATTTTTGTGTACATCCTACACGACCACACGAAATGAACCTGAAATAATTCTCAAGAAACGCTTACGACAGCGCGCTTCTTTACACAACCAACTTTAACTCTTTCGTTAACCACAGAAGGTGGGATTAAGAGGAAAAAGAATGCTGGATCGAGCAATTTGCGGAAGAAGGACCGACAAAAAGGGTTCGTTGGCGGGGCCGTAATGCGACCCTTGAGAAGCCAAGACCGCAGAGTGATCTACGATGCGCTATCACACTTGTTCCGTATCGGACCGGTCACTTTCGGCCCGTAGAAACGAACTAGGAGCCGAAATTCGACACAGTGAAATAAGCCTCGGTCCTCATTTTCCCACGAGCATTACGTGAACGCCAACAAAATTTCAGGCGATCCATTTCTCTCTTGCCCGGACCGAAAACTCATCAACGAATGCAAACGAGGCAACGTTGTGGACAAATTTAATAAAATCGTGCACGCGCAATTAGTTTTACTCGGGGTAAACAGACGGAACTGCTCCCTCGCCCTATGTTTCTGCGATATCCGCAAATTTTCGCCTCGTTTTCAGACCCGCCTTCCACTATTTCATCATTTTCATACTGTTTCTTTCGAGTTGCGAACATAAATCATCAAGGATGTACGAGTTTGGACAGAGTGAAAGAACATGTGGTTTCGAGCGAGAAAAGGTTCGAGGATATTTATATGGTAATATTTTGTCCCAATATGCTGGTATGCAGGCAGGGGGGGGGGGGGGGTGGGGGGTTTGAAATTGTTGATTGGAAAGAATAAGATTTCTTTCCGGAACGAAAAAATGCACCAGATAAATATTTTGAATTATTAATAACAATATGTAATGAATAAGACATGACGAATTAATTGGAGTTTTGAATGTCGTGGACAACAAGAGTGTGATTGAAAAGTTCTTTTTTAGATTTGAGTAAAAATTTTTCTAATAATCGAAACTTGAGAATTCGAGATTTACGAAATATCGAAGGATTTTTTATGAGGTCAGAAGTATGAAATTTCCAAAAAAAAGTATCAACTCACATTGCCAAATTTCGTACAGAAAGTTTTTTTTTATTAAAAGTACTAAAAATGAGCAGAAAACCGAAATTTTCCGAAGAATTCTCATTACTTAAACTTTAAAATTACAGAAGTATGAAAAATTACAAGACCGTGCATCTTTCACTTTCCTAATTTCGTATCTTCCAAAATCTTGATAATTAAGTATTCTCTCGAATTCCAAAAAACTCTAAAATGTCCAATAAACTTGAAGTTTTATCCCTGAAATTTTTAAAAATTGAAGACATGGTACTGAACATTTCAGCAGCCCATGATTTCGGATTTTCGAAGTATATCAAC
>JAPYZK010000598.1:0-41988 GCA_030522785.1 Platygaster equestris
AAATTTCGAATAAAAAAAAGCCCAAAACCCCTCCCTTGAGCAAATCCTGCGCACGAGCCTGTATTAATGATAATAAAAATAATATCTGGATCGCCGAGGGTTGAAAGAAAAAAACGGTTAAACGGTGTTGTAAGCAGGCGCTTGCAATTGAAGGGATTTGGCGAATTGCGGGAAATCCCGGAGGTGCTCGTTCGAGTGAGGTCAAACGGTGCGCCGTGCCAGCATGGCCAGCGCCGCTTATAAAGCTCACAGGAAGGAAAGGATGATGACTTGGGTGGACTTGGGGACGGCACGCGAGGGGCGCGTGCCGTCGCCTCGGTTCGGTTGATTCTCGGGTCGTGAGAGCTCCTCTGTTGTTTTTTTTCTTTTTTCTTTCTTCTTCAGTTTATATATATGTGTACATCATGCACACTTTTGCGCGGCTGTAATATATACAGTATTTTTTGGCTGGTCTTCGTTGTGTGCTGCTAGCCTTATAAAATACTGTTGTGAGCACTGTAGCACGTGCTCTATCTATCTGTCTGCTGAGGTATAGTCGTGCGGCGGTGGCGGCGTGTCATCTGGCAAGCAGGCCGCCGACCTAAACGAAACATGAGGGTCTTGCCTCCTGCTGCCCTCACTCTCTTCCAGTGCCTGTGCATAATCATATCATAACGCTTGCAGACACTCCATTATTCTCATCAACACTCCGCCAAAGGTGCAACAGCAGCAGCAGCCGCGGCCTCTTTTTATCAATCCGTTTTTCGAGTCATCGATCACAAAAGAGTCAATTGTAAATTATCATTATACCGAGGTTTACGAATCATTATTAACAGAGACCGCATCAGCAGGAACTGTGTCTGGTGTAATTTCGTCCCCTAAAGAAAAGCCCCCACCGCCACTACTAAGTAAATGATACCGCTACATTGGGAGGCCGGCCGGAGGTTCTCGATCTGCATCAGCAGGGTATGGTTGCTCATGCTGCAGCGCCGCACCCTTTGTCTCAAATTCAAGTTTCAAATTTGAGCTTATGTATAAAGGGGTGCAACAATCATACGCTTGAGCTGCCTTTCTAAATCGTGGTGCTTCATTTAATTACCTGCACGAGAGTTTGAATTATCGGGGTGTGTGTTTTTTTTATTTCTGATGCCCCGATGCAGTAGAGGATATGTTTTTTAAGCCGACGCAACCTGATATTATTATCTCGCTTTGTTTATTCGCCATGGAAATGATGAAAACGTGACAATAACTCGTTAAATCCTATAATATCGAGTATAATATACCTCTGCAGCGGTATTTTCACGAAACTGCAGCACTTTGCAAATAAATAAATAGCTGTCACCTGTCAGAAAGAAAAGCTTGTTAATATGTAAATACTGTATATTTCTCATTAACAACTTCGAAAGACTTCAAAATGTGGAAACGCAAGAAGGAAAAGAAAAAATGTACAACAGTCAATTTCCGAAAGCGTCCGAGATATTCTGCAACATTGCACACTTCATATTATATCTACTGTCTACGATTATAATCGTGCTTGTCAACTTCGGAATCAATAGAACTTTTTAAGAGCCTTTTGATCAAAATTAAGGTAAAAATTTTGAACACATACTCGCCAAAATAGTATTTATAATGCGATGTACAATTTACGAAAATTAAGCTTTGTAACTATTTTAGCCTTGAAAATGACTCCGCATGTGGGGTCGAAACGTCGGCAATAAAAATCGAACTTGACTGGATAAACGAAGAAATGTCTTTATTTGATTTGCATCAAAATCCAGGGACAAACTAATCATCTTTTAGAAATAAATAACTGTGAACCCGGTGCAACAACTGTCAAGTCTTCAGTGCCATTCGGTTAATGCACATTCTGCAGTTATACATACATATAGTCAACGACTGCAATCCCGTAATGGCATAATGGATTTATACGTTACGTATTCGTGGATTCACGACGAATACGTTTATAATAGACCGACGTTATAGCCCGCGACATGACTATTATTGCGACGCGTGACATGTCGCGCATTTCACACGGAAACTTGGCCATCGATTACTCCATTGCGGCAATTGAAATGAATACATAATTCGGCAAAAAAGCGACTTCATCGTAGGTCACTTAAGATGAATAATAATAATATTATACAAGATCATCAGGGTGGAAAGAAAAAAAAACTTGACTGCAAATCTTTGGACGCGCCTCATGCATGATGAGCCGCAACAGATTAAATCAAGGCAATCAATCACGGCTTGAAATAATACACATGCATGGGATAATTTTATGGTTTTTTTGTTGGTCTTTGCGCGTTTAGAACATGTCGATAATTCGAATGGACGATGGACAGGTGTGTTGATTCGCCGATTTATCCCCGAAGGATATAGTATAACATATTAGGGAAGAAGAAACGGGTGAGGCTAATTTCCACTAAAGACCGAGGTAAATGCCCGCGCTGCAGTCTGATAAGCTTCTTGATTTGCAGGGCCGAGTGGCCTGTATTTTGGTGCCGTTAAAAGCACCAGCTCTTGCGATAATTAAATTCAAAAGGCCGCCCCATTCATTCACGTCAGCTGGCTAATCACTTATTGCCATTTCCGCGAGTCGCGCATTATGCTTGCAATCGAAATTATTAATTTTTATCGACGCAACTTGTGCCCAAGCAGGCATCAAGTGCGTGTGTGCATGCATCGTGCTTGGGAGTAGTCACTTGATTGGATTATAATTATTACCATTCTTATACAGATTCATCGGTTATTCCTTTTATTCATTATCCTGCAACATTTTCGACATTCACAATCAGTTGCGGCCGGACTTTTGCGGTCATAATAGTAATTTGCATTTGAATTCAAGTTGAAAAATGTTATTGCAATGTATCCATGCACTGCAGACCTGTTGGACAAACATACGCACGTCTTTGAAAAGTCTCGGAAATTCGTTGAATTAATATAAACCGATTCGAGCGACGTCCGCAATCCATAAAACTTGTTGGACATACAATAAATCGATGTTGCAAGCAAAAAAGAAAATCTCTCTCCGATCTGGCCGATCTCGTCACTAAAAAGCAACGTGTTGTTCGATTTGGTCCACGTACGTTATCAATTATTTGCCAGAAAGGTGTATGAAAAAAGAGGCCTTATTTCACGTGTGCGCAAATGATGGATCGAGGCAGTCTTATTTATTTCCGGCGTTTTTTTGGACAGTTAATGACACGAGGTAGCGGTGGTACATGTCCGCATTCGGCGGTTGGGCTCGTCGGTGCAGCGCTTCTTGTTTTCCCCCTCGTTGATAGGCCGGTCACAGTCCCCGAGCGTCGGTGGCACGTTAATTGCGGAGAAATCGGGCGAGAAAGGACTCGAAAGAGAGAGAGATGAAGAGGGAGAGAGAGATGCAGAATAAGAAGAACAAGAAGAAGCTTCTTTCGTATAACATATGTATACCTTATTACATATTATAGCCTTTTTGGGCCCGGCCGACAA
Organism: Platygaster equestris; assembly: GCA_030522785.1. NCBI lineage: Eukaryota > Metazoa > Arthropoda > Insecta > Hymenoptera > Platygastridae > Platygaster > Platygaster equestris. The sequence continues at coordinate 3,451 of JAPYZK010000598.1, forward strand.
TGCGCGAGGAGCGACATGTTGCTGCTTGGATTTGGCGTTAAGGCAGTTAAGGCGATCGAGTGACGAACAAGTCAAAATCCAACGATTCGAGGCGGCAGCTGCCGCGTCCTATCCGCCAATGCCCTGTAACTCGATCTCTGATGATTCGCTACGAATCTCCTGATATTCAAAGCTCCTTGGGCCTTAATCCACGCGGGCCAATTCGTCATCTGTTTTCTCCATTTTTATACCGCCCTTAATTCTTACACCCCAAGCACGTAGCCAGGGAGGGGGCTTGGGGGGATGAAGCCCCCTCCGGAATTCTGGGAATTTTTAAAAATCTAGCACATTGCAGAAAAGTTTATTTTGAAAAAAAAAAATAGTGAAACAATACTGATTTTCATAAGTGTCAAAGTTTTCGAGAAACTAGATAGTTTTGATCATTTTCAGAATTTCAAGATTTTCAACAATTTTGAGGATTTTCAGAGTTCGGAGGATTTTGAGAATTCTACTAGTTTTTGGAAGTTTGAGAAGTTTCAGAATTTCAACAGTTTTGAAAATTTCGAAGTTTTAAACAAGTTTTTAAAATTATAGAAATTCGCAATATTTTCATAATTCTTGAAATTACGAGAATTTTACGAATTTCTGACATTCCGAGAAACTTTATAACTTGGAATATTTTTAACATTTCAAGATTTTCACTAATTTTGATAATTTTAAAAGTTTGAAGTATTTTGAGGATTTTGGAAGTTTCTGGAATTTTGAAAATTTCAAGAATCTCAAAATTTTCGAAAATATCAGAGATTTGTAAAAGTTTCCAGAATTCTGGAAATTAACAATATTTTTATTATTCTTGATATGACTAAAATTTTACATATTCTTCACATTTCGAGAAACTTAATAATTTGGAATATTTCAAGATTTTCAAAAATTTAGATAATTTCGAAAGTTTTGAGTATTCTGACAATTTTCAGAAGTAAAAAAAATTTGAAAATTTCACATATTCATAAAAGTTTCGGAGATCTTGAGAATTAAGGCAGTTTTCGTTCTTGAAATTTTGAAAATTTTTACGAATTTCTTAAATTTCGAGAAACTTTAGTTGGAACAGTTGTAATATCTTCACATTTCGAAAAACTTGATTATTCGTAACATTTCAAGATTTTCAACAATTTAGAGAATTTCGAAAGTTTTCAGTATTTTGACGATTTTCAGAATTTAATAAAGTTTCAAAAATCTTGAGAATTGAAGCAGTCTACGGAATTCTTGAATTTTTCAAAATTTTACGAATTTCTAAAATTTCGAAAAACTTTCGTTTAGTTGGAACAGTTTTAATATATTTCAAGATTTTCGATTATTTTGATGAATTTCAAAATTCAGAGGATTTTTAAAATTTCAGAGATTTTAAACCCTTATGAAAATTCTGATAATTTAGGAAATTTTTATAATTCTCTACTAAAACTTTCCTCTTTAAGTTTGTTGAATTAATTTCGGGGGAAAATCCCCTTGGTCCCCCCCCCCCCCCCCCGAACGAAATTTCTATTGCTCATTTGTTCGCTTTCGAACTGCTTCATACCCAAGTGACTCAAAGTGCAGTGAATCTTCAATAATACTGCTGCAGCAACGCAGTAAACAGTATGATATACTTCTATGATGTTCATTTCGATGTGTCAAAACGCGCAGAGATTATGACTGCAATGCGTATAATTTTTTCGCTGATACCTATGCATATTCGATGAGCGCATGTTAACATTAAAGAAGATGTACGTAGCCTTGTTGAAATAATAAATTGTGTCTATAATACCACTGCTGGCCTGATGCGATGGCCATTGCCAGCGGTATTGAAGAATTCAATAAATCGTCGCGAAAGAAAGCGAATACGCGATTTCCCGGATTTCGTTTCATGTGCTAATTACGGCTCATTCCCAGTCCGCTCGTTCAGTCTTTACAATGACCACTTTTTCCCGTCACCAAGTCACGCGTCTTATATTTTCCGCGCGACTTGATTCATAATTAAATCGTGACAATAATGTATGGGAGGTATTGTACGTGTAGGATCAATAGAGCTCTTGCAACAACACACCTTCTACGTTCAACACCCATTATCCATTCATACGCAATATTATATTATTTCCCGTTTACTGTTACCGCTACTGCAGCGGCGGCATCGTTCAACGGGTTATAGGGATAGAGTGAAATCTATACCGGCGGGTATACGAATATAATGTCTCTCTCTCTCTCTCTCTTTCTCTCCCCCGAACCCTGCACAACACTTTTAATCCGTCAACTTATTGCCATATTGTTGATTATTGCATTATTGACTTCATCATTAATTATTGCGATACATACATTATTTCGAATCGTATGATTGTCGTCAAGATTTAAGAGAATTTCCGGAAAATGAAGAAAATTGTATGGAATTTTTCAAAATTTTACTATTGGAAATGATGAAAAATTTTCATTTGTTTTGAAATCGAGGTGTCGTATTGGAGTATATGGTACGTACAAGTATCTAATAGTGTAGCCCAACTAGTGCAGAAATAATGTACAGATTTCGACCAACATATAATATTATGTACGTACGTTTTCGAACATGACTGTACAATGATTCAAGCATGTAGACAGGGAGGGGGCTGAGGGAGCTGGAGCCCTCCCCGAAATTATGAAAAATTTGCAAAATCTAGGACATCGCCGAAAAGTATATTTTGAAAAAAATAGTTGAAAAATACGGATTTTCACAAGTGTCAAAATTTTCGAGAAACTTGAGAATTTTTAAAATTTTTAACATTTCAAGACTTTCAACAATTTTGGGAATTTTCAGAGTTTGGAAAAATCCGAGAATTTTAAATGTTTTAAGAACTTTGAAAATGTCAAAATTTAAAAAGTTTTGAAAATTTCGAAGTTGTAAAAAAGTTTTAAAATGCTAGAACTATAGTATATTTATAATATTCTTGACATTACGAAAATTTTCCGGAAACTTTCGAGAAACTTAATAAATTGAGATATTTCTAACATTTTAAGATTTTCAACAATTTTGAGAATTTTCAAAAATTGAAGTACTTCAAGAGTTTCGGAAATGATTGGAATTCTGAAAATTTCAAGAATCTCAAAATTTTCGTAAATATTAGAGATTTGTAAAAGTTTCAAGAATTCTGGAAATTTAGAATATTTTTATTATTCTTGAAACTACTAAAATTTTACATATTCTTCATATTTCGAGAAACTTGATTATGCAGAACATATCAAGATTTTTAATAATTTAGAGAATTTCGAAAGGTTTTAGTATTTTTTTACAATAGTTCCAAAAATTTTAGAAATTTCAGAGATTTGAAGAAGTTCTGAAAATCTTGAGAATTAAGGCAGTTTCGATAATACTGTAATTTGTGTAATTTGAAAAATTTCACGAATTTCCAAAATTTTAAGAAACTTTCGTTCAGTTGGAACATTTTTCTTATATTTCAAGATTTTCGACTACTGTAATGAATTTCAATGTTTAGAGGATTTTCAAAATTTTCAAACTTTCTGAAATTTTTGAAATTTTCAGAATTTCGAAAATTTTTACAATTTCAGAGATTTGAAAAAGTTTTTAACATTCTGAAAATTTACAATACTTCGATAATTATTGAAATTCCGAAAATTTGACGAATTTCTCAAACTTCGAGAATGAATTATTCGGACATTTAGAACATTTGAAGATTTCCAACAATTTCCCGAATTTTCAAAGTTTCGAGTATTTCGAGAATTCCAAAAGTTCCCCAATAAAACTTCACTTTTCAAAATTGTTGAATGAATTTCGAGTAAAAATCGCCTTAGCCCCCTCCGAACTAAATTTGTGGTCACGTCCTTGCAATGATAATTCTGTCAACTGCGACCGCATAACTGATCTACCATCACTTATGAAAGGGGATGATGCACGAATGATGTTACAATGATGATGATGTTAGAATGAATGGTTGCACTTTCGAATGCATGGCAATTTCGATGTTACAATCATGGCAAGTACAATGATTCTAGTGATGACATACGTGCGCGCTGCATCCTGATTGACGAAAAATTGACCCTGCAATAAAATGCTACGTGCAGGGTTTTTCGTTTTTAAACTGAAATGAGTAAAAATTGATGCACGACAATGTATTGGGAGCAAGAGGAATTAATCTGTGCAGTGCAGGGTAGCTGTTCGAATTGTGCCGAGAAGGCCGATGATTACCGTGAACACGGCCGTGTGCGCGCACGCAACGGTATCGCGCTACGTGCTCGAATGGTCTGCACGATGAAGCTGCGGGAATCAGGATGGAGACCATGTTCGAAATTATTATGTGAAAAATTGGTGACTTGGTAAACGCCGCTGTGTCGTTGATGCCATGCGACGGTATCGGCCAGCATCGGCTATCATTTGATTGCCTCTCACTCCGAACGTCGTCGCTCTGCAATTGATTTCTCCGATCCTCCCGATCAAAGAAACTTGACGCCTGGCGCTGCTCAGGCAGGCTCAGGCTCATTCACTCAGGCCGCCCCAACGGCTCAGGCCAACTCAGGCTGCTGCGCTGCCTGCACGGAAACCTATAAAAACGGGTTCGACTGATACGGGCATCGCTCCTTTTTTTCATCATCTTTCGAAATCGAGGACCAGCATTTCTTTCTGTTTTCTCCTCTTTCCCCCTTTTTCATTGCCCTTTAATTGGCCGAAAAATCGCTACTCGATAAACAACAAACGTCCCAAACAGATTGCACCGCACGATAATAATCGATCGCAAGAGCGATCGATAATTATTATCTTATTTCTTATTATGACGGAATGTTGCAGGGTCCGGATGGAAATAGGAGGCTTATTATTTTCCTTGGGATTTTCTTTGCAATACACACTATTGTAGATTACGCATTAATCCGATTATTATTCAAGTACATATATTTATTACTGTACATGTATCCTGTACTCATAGATTCGATCGGTATAATCATAAATTATCATCTTCTAGAGACATTAACTGACAGTTGTGCAAGATTTAGAAAATTATAATTTCCTCCGTAACCGCGCGAGCAAGATAATGCAATGGTTTATGTTTCGAGAAATTTTTTTCATCAACTTCGTAGTAAATTTTTCAAAAGAAAATGATAAATAATTTTCATCAATTCCAAGAAATTACCGAGTTTTCGAAATTTTCGATAATCATCGATGAATCTTGTAAAATGCCAAATGAAAGACCAAATTGCTCAAATAAAATTTTGCCGCGCTCGAAACAATATAATACCATGGGAATCAATATAAAAACCGAATAAAATGTTGGGAGAAATTATTCTTAAAGTCGTCCGACATTGTCAAAGATGAACATAAGCATAAAATCAAAGCCAGAACATGCGTGCGAGAAATCAACTCATTTATTGGTTCACGAATTCGTTGGACGCTTCAATCATGGACATTACTCATCATTAATGATAGGTACTGATTATTACCACTCGTGTAGCATATTATTGTGTTTTTTTCTGGGTTGGATAATAATTGTTATAGACATATTAGACGTAGGTATATGAGACAGTCAACTTGAGAAGCGATATTAGGAGAAAAAGCCAAGAAACAAAAAAAGCGGTTACACAGAGCGTCAGCTGATGAGGCGGGGTCACTAACATTCTAAAAGGTATATGCCGTTCATCTTACGGTAGATTTCGGGGGATTGTTTCTTTTTAATTTTTCGTTACCGCCAGACAGCGGCCCTTGCACCTGTTGTCCCGACCCTTATTCAACGCCGTCGAGATTTCAATGGGACCCTTTCTTTTTTTCGCATTCTGCCGAAGAAGCTACGTATATAATACCGACGAAGCTATAATATAATACTATAACGACCATGTTTTTTTCCTTTTATTAAATATAATGTGACTTGACCATTGCCACGTTATTATTCTAGTTATTCTAGCGATGAGAATCTACATATATACATAAAATCCATTACCAACGGAATTTACATATCTACAATATGTGAGCCGATGCGATTTTAATCTCCTTTGAATGCAACTGAATCAAAATCTCGGTGCTCTGCCTCTAGAGCGGAATGTTTGGAATGTCAAAAGTAATTATAAAAATCCAACTCGATAACTGCGGAAACATGAAATTTATTGCACATCATATTTGAAAATTCGTACTGTGATATTGACAAGTACACTGGGGTGCATCGATTCTTTCCTCAATTTGGGGTCCCGAATGTAAATTATGTTTGCACCGCAGTCTTCAGGAGTAGCTTCGGTGCGTGAGTATCAATGATTGTCAACCATTGCTGAATGCTGCACTAACATTGATTGTAAACAACAACGAGTAGCGGATAAATTGAAATAATTTGATTGTCAAAGCAGTTGACGATAAAAATGTTGTAATTTGAATTCCAGAATTTTTAAACTCGTAAGTTTATTGTGGATTTCTGAATTTCTGATCGATATCAGGAATTTTTCGAAATCAAGATTTTCAATTAACAGTTGTTAAAACATCAATTGTAGACGTCGAAAATTTATTATTTTCAGTAATTTCACCCTTTAAAATTTCAGATTTTGTGGCGAACTCGAATTTTGGGATACAAATTTGTATTCCAAATTGCATGTTCAAAAATTAATCATTTTCAAACATTAATTGAATATTCAAATTCGAATTTTTTTATTTCTAAAATTAGGAAATTTGCATTCATTAATTTTAAAATTGCAAAATTTATGAGTTTTTAATATTTAACAAAATATTTATAAGAAAAGATATGAATTTTCGATGTTATTCATTATTTAAAAATCGACAAATTCGTGTGATCTCGAGAAATTTCTGAAATTAGAAAACCCATGAATTTTCATTGACAACTTGAGTGATTCGAAACTTCTGAATTTCAAATTACGAAATCAACGATTTTCATATTTTTAAAATATGTAAAAGCTGCTAATTAAACATTCGAAACGCGCATGAATTTTGGAATTCTAAAATTTATCAATTTGAATATTCCGCAATTTTGGCAATGATTAACAAAATTCTAAAGTGTAAAAATTAATTATCAATTTTTGAATATTATAATTACATTTTTTGGTTCATGAATTCGAATTTCCAAACTCTAAATGTCCCAAAGTCAGCGTATAGCGTTTGCTAAATTGATCTGTCTCTCTCAGGGAAGTGGGGCGAGTCTCGCTTTTTATTTTCCCTATCGATTCCTCCACTCTTTCCGAAGAAAAAAAGTCTTCAATCGTTATTCTAACCGACCGGGTTCCATTGCAACGTCGGATTCTGTGGAGATCGGCATACGAGTCGCTCGACGTCGAATGACAGACTCCGTAATAGAGAACTGGAACCGGAACCGATTTCATCTTTTTTTATGGAACCGGTACCGGAACCAGAATCGTTAATTCTTTTTTTCTGGGAACCGGAACTGGAACGGAAACGCTAGCTATTTCGGTTCTCTGTCCTTGGTCTCTGTAATGTGCCTGCAGGTAGAAGCAATGAACCGACAAATTGGGCGCAGGAACACCGCCGCAACCCCTTTCGGCGCGTGCTCGATACATTGTATGATGATCATGATGCTTTATTATACATACGTCGTTAGCATGCTAGTGTTGGATTACATGCGCGCATTTCGCAGCCATAGAAGATGCCTCGGCTGGCATGCATACACTGCTGACGGCCTTATACAAGTCTCTGATGCGGTCGATAGAGTTACCGCCGTCGATTTATATATTAATTATATTTAACATACACGCCAGCGATCGGCGTCAGGTTGACTACGCCTGCACAGTAACATGTGATACGTGCGCTGATCGTCGTTCGCTCAATCCATGCTGCTGCTGCCACCACTGCATATTATGATACATAATATTATACATTATACATATCACATTATACATGTTAGATTATTATATGCCAATTCGCACAATCGCACTTTGACGCCAACTATCACGTATCCGCATATATTACACGTAATATGACATTTAAAATACTATTATTATTATTATTCTTTAAACAGTATGATGTGATGTAGAGGTGCAGCAATTAGATTGGTCGGAAATTGCATAAATTTCGTTGAATAAAAGTTGATGAAACTATAATTGAGTCGAGTAATTATATTCATGAATGTGTAAGGAAGATTAAAAAATCGTATTTGTTTATAACAATTGAATATTTTGCAGGTTAAATTATAGAAAAAATTTTTTATCAATACTTTTACGGAAATTTCATACGAGTCGAAAACGTTTATTATCAGAAATTTTTTTTACCTTGATTATTTTTTAAATAATCGATGATTAAAAATTTTCCGTTTTTTTCAAATTCAAAAGTTCGAAAAATCATAACTCGAGAAAAATTTATCACGTTCAAAACAAAAAAATACGTGTCGATTATGTAGCTCTAAAGAATGCTAGAAAAAATTTCAGCTTTGAATCTGATATGGAATAACCCACAAATAGCTGCCAGCAATCATTCAGTTCTTCCAGTCTCAATGTGGGGAATCATTCCGAAATTAATCCAAAGCGCTGCTCTCTAAAACGTTGAACAATCTACGTCGTCGACTCGATTGACTCTCGATCGTCTATTCAGGATGAGCAAAACGTGAAGTTATATTATCAGCTCTACAAAGCACTTGACGACGTAACGCACGAAAAGTGGGAGGGAAAAAACGCTTTTTTTTTATCGCCCATATGACTGATGAGAGGCATCATGCGTTTTATGCATTACTTTAAGGACACGCCGTATCTGCCATCTGGTTGTGCACTGAAACCGCATCATCTTTTTTGAATGGCCATTGATGGTCGTGTGCCTGGAGTGTCGAATTTTTTACACAACACTTGCCAAAAAACGCCGGATATTTCTCGCAACACGCCTGCCGCCGCAACCTTTTCGACTGCTGCTGCTGCTGCTGCAGTCGAAAACGTAACTATACGGAACTCTACAAAGTAAAGTGTACGTCGACAGCGTGTTTAGAACGAATTACATGATTCCGGAACGATCGAATTGCACCAACATGAAAATTACGTGTTGCCGGCTTTTTTCGACGCGGAACAATGATACGTCCCGGAATGATGCAGCCAACTTGCTGGAGTCGCGGTCAGTTTTTTCGTGTCCCGTGAGCATATGCGCTGTTTAATGTAGAAAAGGCCACGAAAACGCAGCATTAGAGAAACGATCGTCGTTGCAACTGCAGACAAGTTTCGTCGTATATCACATGCGATTCGCTAGCACGATATTTTTATCGAAAGATCCACCAACAAAATTTGAGGAGTTTTGGATAAAAACTGTTTGATATTGAAGGTGCAGGGTTAAGGAATTATTTTCTTGGCTCATCTGCAGGCTGCGACTGATATAATTATAAGGTACAATACCATAATTATTTATGTTATTATACCTTACATATTATACTTTATAAAAAATGTAAATTTTATCAATTTGTTATAAAACCGACCTTACAAAAATTTGTGTAAAAAATTTTTATAAGGTTTTTATAAAAACTAGAATCACTAGGGAATATGGCTATACGTGAGCTACGATGTGAGCTATGTCGTAATCCGCTTTTAAAACGCTTAAATTCATTTTTTACGGACAGTATAACGAAATGGTACTTGACGTAGAATGGATGTGCTAATGAGATTTCACGTGGGATTTTACCATGTTTCGTGAAAAAACAGCTGCTGCCACGGAAGCAAGACTTGGACTTTGTAATCCGATTTGGTTGAATAGCGAGCTGGCAAAAGTTTTGAGCGATGTATTATTTATTACGTATTCATTTTCTTCGCTTATAAAAGACCTGTAAAGTCGAGCTAGGTTCAAGTTTCGAGGTTGTTGTTCGTTATAGCAGCTCGAGCCGGGCATCGCAAGTGGTCTATCTGCATTTTCACTTGCTACAACATTTACAAGACAATTTCGTAACTATTAATTTATTTTCATCTGAACTCTCCGGCAAAGTTGTTTTCTTTTCTCGAAATCTCAAAATTTCCCATTTGTTGACGAAAAGTGTCGAAATTTTCCAACAAGTGCAGTTTGAATGACGAAATTTAATATTAGTCACAAAAATGCACGACTATACGAACAAAAATAAAATTGTTGATAATGATGCATATTATAACATAATATGTACATGGTATTAACTTGCACCGTTATAATGAGTATGCATAGCCACGGAAAGACGTACAATAAATAATTAGTTGTAATGTAAAATCACTTTCGAAAGCGAATTTACCGAATCGATATGAGTAATTAATTTCTCCCTGTCCAAGAGAGCGAGATGAGAAATTGGAGCGCAAGTTGAACGAGACGCATAAATATAACGTGCGCATGCAGGGCTACAACGCATGAGACGGTATAAAGTGTGTCACGCTCAATTACGCGAGTAATGCTTCAGTCGATCACCTGGATTCACGTTAAATATCGCCCATGATTTTTCTCCCTGATGCTTACATGTTAATAAGCGGCATTACACGCAAAAACGCGCGAGCCAAAATTTATTTTGTGCGAATGACCGACTTTTATTATTGCGGCCCGAGTGCGGTGCAGCAGCATGCAGCGTTAATTGATGATGGCGCGACCGATCGAGAAATAAATCTAATTAAGGAAGCTTTTTTATATATGTATACTTTCTGCCTCTTGGTAAGCCAATGATAATATAGCGCGCGCGCGCGTTAAACTTGACTTGTTGTAATTAATGTTGCAGCTATTTATAACGATTTTATCGTAATTACAATCGAAATATGACGTTCTTTACCGATATTATTGTTGGCACGGTATTTCACCATCAGGTGCCGCTGAATATATGCGAGAAATCTTGACGTTTTTATGTGCTTTTTCTTTGCAAATCAAAATGAAAGTTGCGTTGACCACGTTGATGCGATTATTATCAAGAAATGCTGGAGCTTATTAATTGACTCGAGAAATTTAACGGCGGACCAAGATTATTCACAATTTTCAGCCAACAAGTTTTTTTTTTCTTTCAATGAATTTATTCATTTATTCATGTAGGCCACTGCAGTCGTGGACGTGATTCGAGGCGTTGATGCTTATTGTTAGACAACAAGTGTGTTTTCGCTTAGAATTGATGAATCTGAAATTCGTTCAGCAAACAAGTCGTTCTCGTTTTCCAATTCTTCTTTCTTCAAATTAAATCGCGATCGAGTGCGCAGCAGCATCGATAACAGTTCGTATCTGATTGTGAGAGTGAAAGTTCGAAATAATTATCACAAAATTTTTGTTTTGACGTGTTCCAGAAAAAAATCTGCTCGAAACATGTAGCTGTAGACCACTCAAACACGCGTGCCAAAGGGTTTTGCTCGATCAGCCTGCATAAACGAGTTATAAATTTTTCAAATTTGTTGTTTGTGAAAAAACTCAACTCCTTCATATTTCATCCTATTTCACCGGCAAAAAAACTATTGTCCATATTTTTTCGCGTACATTTCAATAACGCAAGTGAAATTGCGATTGCATTTCTTCTTTGATGCGTTGATTTTTTTCTAGATTTAATGGTTTCCAGGAACGCTCCGATGTGCCTCATCCTAATTAGTATTTGCGGCATTTTTGTGCTACTAATCACTGATTTTTAGTATTTTATATAATTTCAGGTGATATTTGATAAAAAAAAACTATCAAATTCAGTTTAAATTGTAATTTCGGGAATTTTATAGTGTTTATCGATTATGACATTATTTCTTGATTTAGTTGTTGATTTATAGTTTAATCAGTAAAATGTATTATGACATAACTCACAATTACTTACTCGTAATACATAACATCTATATAATGTTTTATTTCCATTTTACATACTTGAAAAATTGTCACGTTCATTTGTCATTTGTCAAATCATTGCACGTACGTGCAATGATTTGGAGGGTCGAATGTGTGTCGATGTTGGGATTCCGGGTTAGGTTAGCTGTTGATGTGTTGTGTGAGCTGCGGACCGAGACTGCATGCAAGAGGAGACAGGACGATGCCCAAAAGCGAAGAACCGAAATATCCGATCTGGATGCGATGCTGCTGGGCATTTTTCTCTCGTGTCGTCGCGAGCCTCTGCTCGTATACACTGCCGCACCGCACCGCACCGCATCACCGTCCGTCGTAATACATCTGGACGCCATTTACGGTTCTCCCGGGTATCCTTGCGCGTTTTTGTACAAGCGCCTTTGACGAACGATTGCCATTCGATCAAGGAACGATTAACGTTCGCCTGCAACAACGAGTAAAACGCTCTCGTATATCGCAAAGCGCACGTACGATGCTTGGTGACCGGCCATCTTTGGCTTTACCGCTTTCTTTCATCAGTGCATTGATTTCAATGTTTGTTTCCCCTCTTATCAGTCTCCCTGTCCCCCTGCAGATGCAGTAAGATTTTTCGATCCACCACACTACTGTCTCGATGAAATTTCCATGCAAACTTGCAGCCTTTTTTTATTCCGAGAATTTTCGATTTCCAATAAGCTTCCGAGTTTTGAGGCTATGCAATTTCAAATCTCGAGAAGCTTGATGCAATTAGGACTCGGTAATTACTGACGATTCAAAACCGCCGAATCGAACAAGGTGTTGTAGCGCAACTTTAGCAGCAGCAGCGTCTATTGACTCTAATAGAATCTCGAGGAATTTTCATTTCTGCCATTCATGGAAAAACTCGGCTTGAATAAATCGCGGTGTTTCGTGGTTGCGACAAAATTGGTGGTGACTCATAAACACTTGGTTAATCACTCGAGAAAAATGTCGCTTTTATGCCGTACGTGCAGCGCTAGCTATTAGCTCCGTGGCGTGTTTTCTTCTCGCGGAATTCGTTATTCGTTCAGAGCAGATTCAACAGATTTTGCCAAGCACGTAGCCAGGGAGGGGGCTGAGGGGCCCTCCCCGGAATTCTAGAAAATTTGAAAAATTTAGCATATTGCCAAAAAGTATATTTTAAAAAAATAGTCAACAAATACTGATTTTCGGAAGTGTCAAAATTTTCGAGAAAGTTGATGATTTGGAACATTTGCAACATTTCAAGATTTTCAACAATTTTGGGAACTTTCAGAGTTTGGAGGAATTCGAGAATTTTCGATGTTTTTAGAAGTTTGAAAATTTCGAAATTACACAAATTTTGGAAATTTCGAAGTTGTAAGAAAGTTTTGAAACTCTACAACTGCATAATATTTTTATAATTTTTGAAATGACAAAAATTTTACGAATTCTTAACATTTTGAGAAACTTATTGATTTGGGATACTTCTAACATTTCAAGATTTTCAACAATTTTGAGAATTTTTAAAAATTGAAATACTTTGAGAGTTTCGGAAATTATTGGAATTATGAAAACTTCAAGAATTTCAAAATTTCCGTAGATTTCAGAGATTTGTAAAAGTTTCCAAAATTCTGGAAATTTGCAATATTTTTATTATTCTTGAAATTATTAAAACTTTATGTATTCTTCACATTTCGAGAAAGTTGATTATTTGGAACATTTCAAGATTTTCAATAATTTAGAAAATTTCGAAAGGTTTTAGTATTTTTTTCACAATAGTTCCGGAAATTTTAGAAATATCAGAGGTTTAATTTTCAAACTTTTCAGAATTTTCAAAATTTTCAACATTTCGAAAATTTGAATAATCTCATAGATTTTAAAAAGTTTTGAACATTCTGAAAATTTACAATACTTCGATAATTATTGAAATTCCGAAAATTTTACGAATTCCTGAAATTTTGAAAAACTAGAATATTTGGACATTTCAAGCTTTTCAACAATTTCGCGAATTTTCAAAGTTTGGAGTATTTCAAGAATTCAAAAAGTGTAGAGAATTTTGACAATTCAAAGAATTCCAAACATTTTGCAAATTCAAGAGATTTGAAAGAGATCAGAAAGTTCTGAAAATTCTAAGAATTCATGAAATTTTCATAATTTCCCAATGAAACATCACGTTTTAAACTTTTTGAATGAATTTCGAGTAAAAATCGCCTTAGCCCCCTCCAAACGAAATTTCTTGTTACGTCCTTGGATTTTGCAATGCCTCGGCGGAGCTCAAGCTAATTCGTATACGTATAATTATCACTGTATCATTGGCTATACGTATATTATATAGCCAATTTCCAGAATGGCGCGATGTAATTGCAGAAAAACATTTTAGACTGCAGAGCAGATTCATCATAAAATGAGCTTTCTCCAACTAAATGTTCGGAGGCGTTAGGAGGCGAACTTCAATCAATTTTCACTCAATCAATTTGGACTCGGTAGAATTTGAATTAAAAAAAAAAAAACCCAATATTTCAGTTGGGCTCCATAATACTGATGCAAGAGAATTATAGAGGATATGATTACAGACAATGAACTGAAATTCCACATCATATAATATCAAACATTGGAAACGAATCTTATTTTAAGGGAATGGAATCAATTATTGACGATCATCAGTGATTGAAAAGACTGAATTGACCTTGATAATCGAAGAGTGAGATTTACCAATAAAAAATTAAGTTCATTCGACCAAGTTGATGTCTTCATGTAAAATTAATGAGACTGCAAAAAAGCCCTCGAATTGGCCCTTGACACTACTCTTGACATTATCCAGCCTCTTCAAGAATAATTCACGAATAAGCACATTGTTAGGGATCATTATTCAACTTTTTCTTTCCAATTTATCGTACTTAATGGTTTTTCTCGGGCGTACTTTTCAATGGGAATGAAAGGTGTGCGACGAATGATCAAGTGCTCGACTACTTTTGCATTCGATTGCTCCCAATAATAAATTGATGTAATAATCGAGTCATAATCATGTTTAATGATGACACGTATCTGCAGTCCCTGCAACATCCCGTACAGTGCGCTGGCCCAGTTAATGTAATCAGGATTCATTAATTCATTCTCAGTTTTCGTGTTTAATTTAAAACATTCGCGCGCGCTCTCGATTCCAACCGATGCTGCAGTTGATCAAGTTGAATAGGGGAAAGGTGCAGATTAGCGAGCTGTAGTGACTGATATTGGTATAAGCGTAAATCAAAAACAAGTGCTCTCGTAAAACGAGTGCTTAATTCTGTATTATCATGCTTTCTGCGAAAAAGGATCTACAATTTCTCATGCTGGAGTTGTTGACAGAAATTTTCCAAAATTTCTTAATGACCGACTTGGTGCAGAATTTTCAAGCATTATACGTAATATTGTAGGTATAATAATATAACAAGCCACTCGAATCCCGATGCAGTATAATATTATAAATAATATAAAACATATTTTAACATATTAAAACAAATTTTACAACATTTTATTTAAAACATCTGCAGTATATTATACTGCAGATGTCATTATTACAAGAATTCTAGAGCCTGCACCGGTAGTAATAATTACCGGATAATAATAATCGTATGACAGTAAAATAAATAACGGTCAAGTATTCCAATACGATCATCATCATAATCAAATGTAACTATAACATTGATATAATAGTAATGTAAATTGTGAGTTCTTTGTATGTATATCTCTCGTCGCTTATTCGACATTAAACATCCCGATAAATAAAGGTTAAAAAAAAGAGACACTAGAATTAAGGGGAAAATGAAACATGCCATCAGAAAACACTCGCCGATGCTGTTATAAAAAAATTGCCTTTGTCCGCAATAAAATTGGCTCGCTTGCGACATATCGCACGGTCCCGCAGGAATGGAGCTTGTTTTTTATCGGGCTGATAGGATCTGCTGCTGCAGGCGAGGTGCAGCAATTGTGATGGGGTAACTCGGTCCGCGCTTAACGCGTCTGCCTCGAAACTGGGCCAAGTGCGTGATGATGTATAATTGGCGCAGCTTGTTCCGCGTACATATACGCAAAAGTACGCTCAATTTACCTGTTTAAATATCTACTCGACGAGTAACTCAAGGCGCGCGCGCGCGCCTATCACACATGCGTTACGCGTGCGATGTCAGTTTCCTTTTCGAGCATCGTCAGCTGCCTCGCCATTTAAGCGATTACGCGCCAACGGCTACTCCTCTTTTTTTACATAATATTATTATCGTCATAATGATTTACTTTTTGAGCTCGATTATTCATTATTTGCCCCTGCTCATTTAGATTGCAGGACACGTGTCCCCGAATCATGCAGCGAGTTGTATTTATAATGTACGTCACATATTATGTTATATAAGTCAACTCGGTGTTGCTGCAGTTTTTCTCGCTAATGCCGCAGGATATTTCGCGAGGCATAATTATTTACTGAGACATGATGTTTTTCTCGACGCTCAAAAAGTCGGCACAGAAAAAACGGGGCACGAGCATTGAAAAGATTTTTCTTTGTCGCTGTTTACCGCGGTCATATCATATGAAAGATTGCGGATTTCAACACATGATGCACTAACTTCGGTAACTACATTACTTTCTGCACAACTACGAAAATGATAGCTATTTTTTTATCCAGGAGGTACTAAAGTATGTTGTTTCACGCGGATGAGGCATACCGAAGAGTTTTTACACGCATTTCTGAAGTGTTGAAGGGTTTTTAGTAAGTACGTAGCGAAATTCTGGAAAATTTGAAAAATCTAGCACGATGCAGAAAAGTATATTTTGAAAAAATAATAGTAAAACAATACTGATTTTCACAAGTTTCAAAGTTTTCGAGAAACTAGATAATTTTGAACATTTTCAGCATTTCAAGATTTTTAATAATTTTGGGAGTTTTCAGAGTTTGGAGTATTTCAAGGTTTCTCCAAGTTTTTAGAAGTTTAATAATATTTGAAATTTTAACAATTTTGAAAATTTCGAAGTTTTAAAACAGTTTCAAAAATTCTGGAAATTTACAATATTTTCATAATTCTTGAAATAACGAGAATTTTACGAATTTCTGACATTTCGAGAAACTTAATAATTCGGAATATTTTTTCAACATTTCAAGATTTTTGACAATTTTGAGAATTTTCAAAGTTTGAAGTGTTTTGAGGATTTTGGGCGTTATTGGAATTTTGAAAATCTCGAGAATTTCAAAATTTGGATAAATTTCAGAGATTTTTGAATGTTCCGAAAATTCTGGAAATTCACAGTATTTTCATAATTCTTGAAATCACGAAAATTTTACGAATTCTTCACATTTCGAGAACCTTGATTATTCGTAACATTTCAAGATTTTCAACAGTTTAGAGAATTTCGAAAGTTTTCAGTATTTTGACAATTTTCAGAACTGAAAAAATTGTAGAAATTTCAGAGATTCAATAAAGTTTCGAAAATCTTGAGAATTAAGACAGTTTTCGGATATCTTGAAATTTTCAAAATTTTAAAACTTTCTAAAATTTCTAGAAACTTTTGTCCATTTGGAACATTTTTTATATATTTCAAGATTTTCGACTATTTTGATGAATTTCAAAGTCTAGAGAATTTTGAAAATTTCAGAGATTTCAAAAACACTTATGAAAATTCTGAGAATTCAGGAAATTTTTATAATTCTCTAAAAAAACTTTACTTTTTGAATTTTTTGAATTAATATCGAGTGAAAATCACCTTGGCCCCCCCCCCCCCCCCCCCAACGAAATTTCTGGTTACGTCCTTAGTTTGTAGCTTCGAGATAAAGACGTGTGTATATAATTTTTTATCCTGAAGGCATGACAAGTGCGCGCGTCATTTAGTTCATGCGGCTCAATGATGATGTATCACATATACGTAGTATATTTATTTTCACATTATGAGCGATGAAGAAGACGCTGATGTGCATCAAAATCTGATCTCGTTGCGCAGAGGTCGCATAATCAGGATAATATGTTGATGCCTCGTCAACTTGATAGCTCACAAAGCGAAATTTTAGGATTGCTCCGCATGCACTGAATGCAGACGCGCTCATCAATACTAATTTCCCGACAATATTTTATCACGAGGAAGGATTACTGCAGGTTCAAATATGTTCAACAGCGTTCGTCAACTAGCAACAATTCGTGTAGAGTCAATAATTTTGCAGGTCATTTCCAAAAGCCTATGCAAATTTCGCCCTGAAAAACCTGGATTCCTCTCCTCGATTTACCAAACCGAAAATTTTGAATTGGAACGCACGAAAAAACGATATTACCGCTACCTCAAACTTTCTCAACTGCCGCCGAAATTAACTTGGTCTGCAGCACGTAAGCTGTCCGCGAATAAATATAAATGAGTGAATAAATATAGAAATAATGATGAATGAAAATCGAGGCTCCATCATGCAGCATTAGTCCACGGTGTCATCGTGAAATCCCATGAAAATACGATACAGGCCCGCGGAGTTGACGTTATTGCCGACGAATAACCCCCCGTCCACCGTTGCAGGCTGCGTGAAAAATTGTTATAATCTTCTGCAACAGATGCACGCACCTGCATCCGTGCAGCTCTTACGTGACAAACTTTCTGCAGTCCCCCCAATTGTTTTTCATGCCCCTTTAGCACCGCAGTTCTCCCGTTGTTCTCCCGCAATACTGCAAATATGTAGTATGTATAATAACATATTGTGCAGATGAGCCGATATATGCGGAGCTCGGGCCAGTTTCTCCGGGTGAAATCACCTGATGAAATATGCGGAATAACGAGGCGCTTCTTTGTCGCTTTCGAGCATTTTCTGCTGCAGCGACGACAAGACGACAAAAGTTGGCTGATGCATGCTGCTGCCTATCCCGCGTCGCGAATGTGCGAATTAATATCGCGTGCACGTCTATCAACCGGGCGTTTCAACATTGTAAAAAAGTGTGGTCCCAAATGACGCCGCGCGTAATTAGCATTCGTACCGATTCGTACCGACGAGGGTAGCAATCATTTGGGAGCGCCGAGGGAAAGCCGCCAAGTATCCAATCTGCACCGGTTCGCTCCATTTTCTTGTTTATAGCCTCTTTTTTCTTTTCGCGGTTCCGGACTCGAGAATTCGGACGAAATAATTGCCGCAGGCCCGCCAGGATCATTTCGCGATCAGCCAGGAGCTGCTGCTGCAGAGCATTTCGGTTCCGTTATCAGAATAAGCGATCTCGATCGCGCGTGCAGCGCTCCCCGCGCCTTCATAATGCAGATACATTAATTATTACACCATTATACCTACGCTCGTGTATTATTATCATGACCCATACACGTGCTTCAATCGAGCGCTTGATATTATTTCTTTTTCGTTCGCCTCTCATTCATCAGAATACAGACGATTCATTCGTTGTTCGCGAATCCCACGAAAATCTTTGATAAGTTGTTGAGAGATGTTATATGCTAGGTGATGCGCGGATATAGTGAAAATGATTACGTCCATCGTAGAATTACAGTGAAATCAGTAGATCCACGCACGACTCGATTATGATTATATTAGAATTACGTGACAATCACTCAAAATGTGTTGAAAATTTACATGTGACGAGAAATTATTCGCTACGTGCTTTTCAATTTGATTGCGTTGAAAGTCACGAGCACGTTTAATTTTCTTGAAATGTTGACTGCGATGTGTGCAGTCTGATTATTATTATCGAGTGCTTACGCCGAAGAGCCGCGGCGTGCACGATTTAATCTGCATTACTTTGCATTTTCCGATGGGCCATGGGGATGAGAAAATAAATAAAAAGGGGCGAGTCACCGAGTGTCAACCGATCAATTAATTCCCTCTGCAAGTGTCGGTGAGTTGAGTCGCAAGCCTGCAGCAAGTGTCCCTGATGCTACAGATCGATAATAATAACCCGCGAGTTGCTTTGATGATGACGCTAAAAACCCCCGAGGACTTGCAATAATTGTCCTGATGTGCTGCATACAATGCCATTTTCCCGATTACCAAGTTGATTCATAGTTGAAGTTTCACCATGCAGCTTGGAATCATTATTTGTCATTATTATTATTATCGAATAGTAATCCAAAGTCAACAAATGCAAAAAATTGTATTGTCATCATCGCGCCACAATTCACCATCAATCTGCAGTTATTCAAGGTAGGCATGCTTTACTGGAAGATCTGCTAATAATACGTATGAGCGCATGATGATGAGAGAAACTAACAACTAGCAGCTCTCGCGTACATCATCTTCTTCAGCTACAATATTGTAACAATAAGCTGAGCTGGTAGGGGATGATGCAATCCTTGGGGAATCGTGTGATTATTGAATACGACGATTTCGAGTGAAAGCTGAGGGCGAAAAGGTACGCGTGGATGAAAAAAGTACACGTCAAGTCTCAGCAGCAGCAACAAGTGTTGAGATCCGAAAATGTGGGCGCGCTGCTGTTTGCTGCTGCTCCGGGCAGGCGGCGAAGAATCAAGGAAGCGACGAGCGGCGCGGAAAGCAGAGTTGATCGACATTACCCAACGGCGACTATCAGTGACTATCGACACGGGGACATACACGGAGACGTATAAGCGCAGGTGGCCTTTTTCCAGGGCCACCTGTATCGCGCGTGTCTTTCTCCTCATCCGCGTTTTCCCATCTGCGGAATGATGGCACTAATGGCAGGCGGCAATTCTTGGGCGGCATGTCGAAGGAAGAAGGTGCCGAGGGCCTTCAATTAGCGGACGCTGTTTTCGCAATCCTCGCGCGGGAAAGAGTACGTATCGAGGCAGCTTAATTATTTAGCTCGAAATCGTGCAACAGCATCGAGCTCAATTCATGAGGAAGGGCGAATTAAGGCATGACCGTTTTGGCTCGCGGGGGACTTGCTGCAGTTTTTTCATCCTTTTGACGTGCCAGGGACGGCGATTCGGGAACCAAGTCGGACGCTCGCGTAGGCACAAGTTAGCTTATCGCTGTAAAATTTTTTTGGATAAAACAATGTTGAAACGACGAGATTCTTCGGAAAATCAGCCGAAAAAATTCGGAAATGAAAATCGTCACATCTGTGACGGTTTTGTGACGGTTTTTTTCATGACTCTTTTTTCTCGTTTTTCGAGTATCTTATCATCATTGCGCGAGGATTTTTTGAATGAAACAATGTGAAAATAACAAGATTCTTCGGACAATCAGCCGAAAATTTTCGGAAATGAAAATCGTCACATCTGTGACGGTTTTGAGACAATTTTTTTCATGATTTTTTTTTCTTGTTTTTCCAGTATTTTATCATCGCGCCAGTATTTGTTTTAATGAAACGATGTTAAATCGACATGATTCTTTGAAAAATCAGTCGAAAAATTTCGGAAATGATAATCGTCACATCTGTGACGGTTTTGTGACAATTTTTTTAATGACTTTTTGTTCTCGTTTTCTGACTTCTTCATCATTGCGCGAATATTTTTTGGATGAAACAATGGTAAATCAACAAGATTCTGTAGAAAATTGGACGAAAAATTTCAGAAATTAAAATAGTCACATCTTTGACGGTTTTTTCACGGTTTTCTCTATGCCTTTTTCTTTCCGTTTTTCTACTTTTCGTTTTTCTACTTTTCTGTCATGAAGCAAGTATCTTTTGGATAAAAAAGTGTCAAATCAACAACATTCTTTCGGAAATTGGCCGAAAAGTGTCAGAAATGAAAACAGTCACAACTGCGACGGTTTTGTAACGGTATTTTTCAAGCCATTTTATCGACTTCTTAATCATGGCGCGGGTAGTTTTTGGATGAAGTAGTGTTATATTTACAAATCTTTCTGAAAATTAAGGCGCTGTCACAGCTACCACGGCGTTCGTTTGCGTAGGCGCAAGTCGGCGTATCGCTGTCACTACGCCCATTTTGCCTGAAACAAATGCCGATTCGTGAATTCTTCGCATTACAAAGATTTCAATGATCGGCATTTTTTTCAGGTGCAATGAGCGTAGTGATAGCGATACGCCGACTTGCGCCTCCGCCAGCGTACGCTTTGGTATCTGTGACAGCGCCTTAGTTACGGAAATACGAATGAATCCATTGCGTGTTGCGTAATTAATGCCATATCTAAATTCCACGAGTGTAAGAAAGAAGATGTAGAAGAAAAAAAAAAGAGAAAATGTCGACTTTTCAAGCTGCATGTAAAAAATGGCGTATGTATTTTCGATGAAATCAGCGCATCGCCGCGGAGCCATCGCGTGATGTGCATAGTTTTACCGGTATCGCGGCGCATTTCGTGATCCCTGCCTGCAGCAGTTAATCGTGCGCGCATAAATTTGTCAAGCGATTGCAAACCTGCTCATAAAACGCTCTGTCATTGACGATGCACAACTTTCATTTCCTCGCGACGTACCGGTTTTTTTCGCTTCTTTCCCTTTCTTTTTTCTTTTTTTGTATTGTTCAAACTTTGTCGATTTTCGAAGATTCGTTCTCTTAATGAAGAACGAATACTCTAGAGTCTTTTTGTTTGGTTGCAAATAGGATTGACAAAAACGTCCAAAAACATTGCATCGCATAATATATTTATATAATATAATATATTATATACAGAATAATAAATTATATAGTAGTATAATATAGTCATGACTGTATTATACTACTGTATAATACAGTCTATACTGTATAATACATATTATAATACTGTATAACGTCGTAACATGTGCACATGTTACGACGTTACATACTATCTAAAAGCAATGTATTTATAAGAAAAAGTTGTTGCCGAAATATATAATAGAAAGTGCATCAGATCTATTCGAAAACATGCAGAACATCTGTTCAATTCACCATGTCCATTCATTTTCTTCGGTGCTGCACTTGATATAAAATTGAAGAAATGCCAGCTCTTGTACTGCAAGTTTTCCATTATTTTGTAGTGTTTCGTTCGACAATTAAAGCATCACGCTTTTTCAGCTTCAAAATTGTAAGTATTATGTACGTACGTACCGACCGACACGCACTGGGAATAAAATTATCGCCGCGTAGACTATTAATCACGACTCTCGGCCGTGTATTGAATTTCAGTGCCAATAATCGAGTTTATCTTTCTCACCAGCAGCAATGTCTAACGAACCGTCCCCACTAGAGTATGATAGCAGTAGTAGTAGGTACATCATGTATGGAGGTCGAAAAATAAGCTCCAATGAGGAGTGTGGATTATTATTGCAGCTAGGCCTGGGAACTTTTTTTTAATCATGAATTTTGTATCGAATTCCACGGCACACATAATATTTTTTCGGCTGTTTGTTGTGTGAATAGTTGCTTCTTCCGCGTTCTGTTGTCACAGCTGTGTATCTACGGTCAAAAAAAAGCTAGTCAAATGAAACCCAGTTAAAACGATCAACTTTGCGACAATGATGGAGAATCATCGCACTAGCTGTCTTGGAAATCTGAATTACAATCATAATAATTCGTTTCGCCGCAGTCGATTCCATGGATATATGGTTTTATGTGTGCTATTATTACACATACCTACACGTGACTTGATTCAGGTGACATAATCATGGAACATGATGCAGGCATGTATTATACCGACACGTTTTCATTTTCACGAGCGGTCCAGGTCAGTTAAAAGTCGAGTCAGAAAATACTTTTCCCAATGTTGAAACATTGCCATTGGCTAAATATTATTGTATAATAAGTGATTTATTTATCGTTAGCCACATTCTTCTATCACAATTGTGCATCTAATTCAGTGAAACGTATTTAAAATTCAAAGAAATAAAAACAATGAAAATCCTATACAATCCGGCGCTTATTCAAATTTCCCTTGCTTTAATTGTTCTTCCATCATCGGCTATCCGATTTTATCAATGATTTGACTATATACACGAAAATTAAATTTTTTACTCGGTTATACACCTTAATCGACTCGATTCGAATTAACCTATGTAACTTGATCTGCTTATTGCTTGCAATTGGCGAAAAGGCCAATGATTCAACTCATGATTGAAAACCTCGCGAAAGCTGGCAACATGTAGCTATGTGCACATAATATATATTTTTCGTATTTGTCGCCTATTTTTCGGAACGTTGTCGAGAGACACCACACGTGCCGCCGTCGCAACGCCTTGCAAAATAGCCAACATCAGAATGCGTGAAAAAAATCTAGCACGAGGAAGAGCAGCTCGGGTCAAGCGATATCCCGCCGGTTCGTTCATTCTCCCGTGCAGGCGAATAGCGAGTTTTTCACCTGCGCGGCATATGGTGATGGGTTGCGCGCGCGAACGCGAAAGCATCAGAGCTCATATAGCTATAAGGGATGGTATTTCGTCGTTGCTCGCGACGACTGACGACGACTGCAATGAGGGATGAGTCCAACTGAGCCCTGCTGCATGCATGCAACGGGCTGATTTCGCAAGAGAAAGAGAAGGAGAGAGAAAGGGAGAAAAAAATACACAACAAAACGGAAGAATCGCATCGCCCGGGTTAATTTGTCGTGCGCGGCGTTGTCCACAACCACGGCGCGCCCCGCTAACTTATAGTAACTACCTACCCCACCCTCCGAGCATTTCCGGTACTTGACCCCTCTTCTGCGAGGGGGTCACGCACCGATGCTTCTTTCCGCGGCCGCGCCGAAAAAACGACCCTCAAATCCCAATAATATGTCTGCTGATTCACCTCGATTTGGCCATCGCTGCAGATGCGATAAAGCTCAAAACGACCGCAAAGACCCCATCATCGAATCGATATATTGTCGTCATCATTGACGTACAATAATCGACATCATTCACAATTTAAGCTTTTTCAGTTATACTGTCGAACCCGTTATTGCGCGTTTTGCAACGACTTTTATTGTCTTTGGGTTAAGGGTTGTTGAGTCGTAGTAGGCGGAATTGACAAAAACTTTGAATTATTCAAGTGTTGCATGGAAAATAACAAAAATTGATCCATCAGCAAAACGACAAGAAAGCTATTACCTATTGGAAAATAATATGTTTTCTCGCTTGAAAGTTTCGAGAAAATAATGGAAAACCGAGAAAACCGAAGGTCAAAAATCAAAAAAGCCGTTTAAACAAAAATCGATGATGATGCGCCAGCACTGCATCTGGTTCGAGATTTACGTGCACCACCAGTTGGTACCAGCATAACTCGAAAACTATAAATGACTTTCAAATTGAAACGGAGAATAAAACAATGGGAGTCGACGCGACATGCGAGTTGTATTAATAAGCCAGCATGAATACGCGTGTGATCGTACAAAGCATCTGCCCCGTATTGGTTTGATTGCCTCCTCCCTAGAGTCCATATTACAGCTACTGCTAGTATTTAAGCTGCTTCTTGCGCCACTCATCTGCACACGTTTCCAACAATAATTGTTACTCGAAATCCCTTTGATTTCGATACTTGCATGCATGATGCGGTCTGATGCACTGTGCGTCCGTCTGTTGGATCGATACTTTGAATATTGTCGAGTCAACAACAATGTTTTTTTTTATTCATTCTTAGCATGTTTGTGAGGCATAATTCCTTCTTGAATCTATACATGCATCGCAATTCTGGATAGTAATTATTCCTGCAACAAGTAACAAAGTATTACTTCATTTTTGTCGTTGCTGACAATGAAATGGGGGGTTGAGAATTCTTTAGCGAGACACCTTGGTGATTTCGCGCAGCCTGCCCTTGAAGGAAACTTGCGTGCTTTGCTGCGTGGGCTTGATGAAAAAATGCAATTCGTCAAGACTTGCGAATTTTCCGATTCCAACCATTATTTCGAGAGCATCGTCTTTGAGAAACTTGCGATAAATATTGATGAGGATGAAATTGGGTAAAGCGCGAGATGCGTTTTCATCGCATTCTGCACCCGTGAGACAAATTGCGTATTCTGGGGAATGTTTATACTCTTCATATCCGGCTGAAAAGAACACTCATGTTGTCAGCCCGTATATATGACTGAAACGGACATCCGTTATAGTCGCGCTGCTCTGTTAATTTATACGTCTTCTACTCCCTTCGTAATTATTATAGGTGCTTTCGAAACAGAAACTTGGGAAAAATTTATACACGAGTTGCCTCTTCTCGTGCACTTGTTTCCCATCGTGCAAAGAAAGTAGCTCTTGAGTGAGAAAAAAGTTTCGTCGTAAAATTCAGAGCTTCATTCAGTACAAGTAAATAATGCAACGTAGAGTACAACTATAACTGCACGTGGACCGTACGTTTTTTAAGGGATGACGGAAATAAATCGAGTCTCGTAACCAGTGGTTTATTCATTATAATATAATATTTATTATAAAATATGATTCTTGATCTTTTTTCGTACAACGAGTACAAACAAGTTGTAAATTGCCACTAATACTTACGTTTGAACGATTTCTCAATATTTATTGCATCGCGATTACAACGCATTTGTTGTGGTAACAACAATAACGTTGTGCATTTTACTGTGCTGTTTGTTTTGCTCTGCACTTTTTTCGTGCTTCTGCAGGCACCAACTTGTTTTTTGTTCATTGATGTATTTCAGAGTTGCACGTTCTGTGTTAAGTGCAGGTAATGTATTTTTCTTCACTCAAAATTGGTACTTTAAATGTATTTTTCGGCCATCGTGAGGAAAAGTACTGTGTTGGGCACGCTGGCAATTGTCGATTTGGACGAAATGATTGCGGCACTCGCCTTCGGCTTGTGCCACAACCCTTCATTTGGTCAAAATCACCAATTCCAGCTTGCACAACAATGTACTATTTTTTCCCCTTGACAAAATAATATTTTTTGTTTTATTGCATTGTATTTTGTCAGCTTCCGAAGGCTTGCGGGGTGATTTATTGGCTATGGATTTATATCAATTTAGAAGTTGTGATAAACAACTCGAAGAGAATAGGCAGTTAGGTACATATAATGTATATGCAGTGTCATGTATAAGTGGTGCAGATTATTATGAAAAATGTTTCACGACGGTAAAGTCGTTGTGAAACTTCTGATTATAAAAAATCATATAGAAACACACACATGTAATAATCCATGATATAGTTGAAATTAATTCGGACTGCAACGACGACCCCCGCGCGCGGTCGTTTCGTTGATGAAAAGATAAATCTCCTTTATTCCGAAGCGTTCCAATTAATGTGCCACATGACGTGTTTCCGAGTAACGAAAATCGGTGTGGGATCCGAAATGGCCAGTGGTTTACGCTTATGGCGTTCGTTTTATGGAGGCCTCGAACGAGGGCCCTGAAGAAGCTCAGTCAGCTACTCCTCGCGTTGGCTTCTTTGACTCGTGCATCTTTTTTATGCTCCACTCTTCCTCTCGTCAAAATTAATATTTCACCATTATTATTACACCTTCGAATCATGGCGTGTTTCATTATCTCAGTTCATCCGATGTTTTTTTACATCTTCTTCATTCCCCGTGAAACTACACGTACAAACCTACACACACCAATCGAGAAATCCTTGCGTAAGAAGAAATCACGTTGTATCCACTGCAGTCTCGTATATTATAATCTCTTTCGATTTTTTCAAAAGACGTGTTATATATAATCCAAGATATATGAATAAAATTCTCCTCGTCGGACAAATGGGGATGAGAGGCAGAAGGTGCTGATGAAAAAAAGAGACCGATCTGGGAAACCCGGGAAAGTCGGGTGGTATCTCCTATTCCGGACACTTGGCGAATGCAGCGATTTCCATGCATTTCGATGCGGTAAAAAAAGTGCTTCTTCTCGCGTCGCCGAGTCGGAACAACTGCAGCAGCAGCAGCAAATCTCGTCCTCCTGGGATTACGCACAAGACGGCGGCGACAAAACGACGACTTTGGCGGCTATGATACGAGAGAAAGAGGGGGAGAAAGAGTTGGTTTTTGCAGAGGCGTCGCGGTAGCTCCCGGGGCCGATAAGAGAAGCGCGGCACGTTCGACGCCGAAGCGAGCTGCTCGAAGCACTCATCAATAAAACATTTATTAAACCGCGTGTTTTGTGTCAATGCGGATTGTAATACTCCCGGCGCGGCATACATAACTCGAGCCACCTGCAGCAGCAGCACTGACGCCCGGTTCTATTTAGACCGGCCTCCGCTTATTTTTCTCTTTATTTTACTCTTTATTCATCGCTCTTGATTCTTCTTCTTGTTCTTCATCTCCCACTTTCGAGCTGTCCATTTTAATTTGTCACCAACGCGTCGTCGTCTTCCGAAAGTTCCGAATATCGCATTGCATTGCACACCATCGGAGCACACACTCTCACTCGACTTTCACCGTTCATTGTTCTTTCATGACCCAGCTCCTATTATTTATATCTCTGATGATCCGAATTTCTAGCATTTTCGTCAAATTATGTCAAAATGACTCGTCGAAAGAGTACAAATCAGTACGTAATGTTGAATTCATAATTGACCTTCGCCTGCGTGTGCGATACTGTAACACAATAATATATCAACACTTCAAAGACTTGTGTCACTTTTACTCGAGGGTTAAAATCTAATTGAATTTACTACTCGATGCGTTCAAACGAATGTTGACATTTTATTTACGGAGGCGGAGAAAAGTTGCATAAAAAAATTAATGCATCATGTCAATTGATATTATTGCTGATGCTTGATTATTCCAACATTTCTTTCGTGGAAAAACTAAAAATCGAAGAAAGGTACAAGTTTTCCTTGCGAGTACAGTGTGGTGATCGAGACTCTAATATCAGCGACTATAATCGCGAGAGTCGCCGTTTTATGTATTTTCCGAGTCACGCTTTTGTGCGCACGAGACCAACTGTCCCGTGGCTCTCGGCACGCGCCGCCACGTGCAGGCCAGGTAAAAACCAAGAGCCTCATCCCCAAAATGAGAATCGCCACACCACCCTCGACGTCTGCTGACTCTTCTTTTTTTCTCCTTTTCCTTTTCTTTCTTTCACGCCTTCCTTCTCCCTTCCTCGCACGCTCCACGCGTGATGATAAAATACACCAAGCACGACGACGTTTAACGGTATATAAGTAACTACACTTTTGATGTCACACTCGCATGTTGCATGCAAAGACGCTTCGCAATCAAGTATTACGATTGTAATTTCGCAGGATTAGATCAATCATCGGCTTTTCATTGAGTATCGTGTGTACCGTAGATATTTAGCACGTTTCGTGACTCGAACAGCGCGGCGGTATCAATCGAATTCCGCGTGCAACGCGTTCGTTCAGCTATATAGGGTGCAGGATTAGGAGGAATGATATTGTAACGTGTACCTATAACCCCAGTGTTGTTGCCAATTTCATTCATCTTTCTGTTACATGATGTTCGTGCGTCGTCATTTAGTCGCGGATCTGCTGCACAATATTCATACTTGACCGAAGAATATCTTGTATCCTGCATGTGTATTTTTGTACTTTGTCAAATTTAGGAAGGTGGTAGTGGATAACGACGAATCCTTTTTTTTACCCGAAAGAAAATCTTGCATGATTCGGCATTGATAATAATTTTGTCGGCCTTTTTCATCATCGATGGTAAGAATATGCGAGGGACTTTGTTTCCATCGATTTTTGAAATCCTTGAAAAATAGAAAATCAGGCACACGAAATGGGGTCAATTTGAATGAAAAAACTGATAAATGACTGGAAACATGACTGAAGAATCCGATCGAGTCGTCGGTCCGAGCGGGCTTGCTGGGGTTATACCCATAGATAGCATATGGTGTCCCATGACCAACGTCTTGCGGAGGCGCAACAGATGGTGTTGGTAGAACCAATCAAGTCTGGCTAACGCAATTCTTTCATTAAGTACTTGGCGGTCTTGGCATTGTGGTCTCGTGCGTTAAGATACATCATGTACGTTGTAGTATACGTTTATCAACTAACATTATGTACGTGACCTGACCAAGATTCCCAAAAAGAATTAATCGTCGTCATCACTTGTTGGAAAACAACAAAATCCTACTCCGTGAATAATGTTGCAGTACGCAACAAAGCTCTGAGGGCAATTGTTGTGTCAATCGATCGGGTAATCCATTATTTATTCCCTTCTCAGCGGTCCCCGAAATCACATATTTCTCGCGGTTGTTAAATGATAGTATGTATTTACTCTTGATGCGATGGTTCACTCATTTATAGCCTTTCAGTGCACACAATTTTTATTCTGGATAATCAATCATCTGGCAAATTTCAATAAAAATTACCAAATATTTCCGGTATTGCTAAAGACTCGTGCGCATTTTTCAAGTATATGTATACAAGTGGCTATCCCGATCACATTTTAAGCCCTTAGTTATTATATATGCTATGCAGGCATTATTGGAATTTACATGTTTAAAAACACATATCGGTTCACACGCACAATTGAACAAACGACTCAAGAAAAGAGAAAGGCAACAAGTTCCTCCACCTGCAAAAACTCGCATGTAATTAATATATCGTGACCGGAGCGTCATGTTTATAAGTATTTTACATGCATATTCAGTCGGCATTGGACCGGAAGATGGCACCGATACAGTTCGGTATTTCCGGTAGACTGGATATCCTTGCGGGCCACAATTTTTATTCTCTTTCCCGATGCAACGGTCCTCTCACCCTTTCTGCAATTTCGTTTATTATTTTGTGTTGTTTGAATCGTGGGAAATTTACAGTATTGCAGATGAATACAATTGTAAGCATCGTTGCATCAACTTAAAAACAGTATAAAGTTTTTCGGTAGATTTCGCTTGAATTGGAAATTTAGGGTCTCTAATGACACAGTAGATGATAGAAAGTTTCGGACGTAGGTGCTTTGCGAAAATTTTTCTTCTTCAAATTTGAAATTTTTGAAATTTTTTGTTGCAGCGGATTTGTTCGTTTCGTCGAACTCGTTCGATCTTCTGAAAGGTAAAATTTTCCCCCTATATTATTTCAGCTTCAAAAATTTCCTATGAACGTTGTAAACGCACTTTTGCCCTTGATGTACCGACCTTGTATCAACATTTTTTTTTGCAGAATCTGCAGGCTCTCCTAGATCTTACAAATCCACCGACACCTGTAACGACCCGAAAAAATGATGATGTTCACAAATCAACAAAATATTTGAAATTTCGGTAATATCGAATTTTTTTCAGCATGATCGTTTCGTTTCGTGGTGATTACACTCTGGATTTCGCCTATACGTCAAATATCTTCGTTAAATTACACGCTCCACATTCGGTTGCTTGTGGTCCACATCGGAACTATAGGTTGCTAAAGAGTGACTGAACTTTTAGACAAAGCAGGTACAATAGCGCGCTGATGAAACATGTATCTACAATACCACGCTGACCACGCATGTATTCAATATGCCGATGCTATGCTGTATGCTCATTTATTAATTAATGGCAATTTTTTGAACCTTCAAAAAGTTACATTGCATTTCGACGTTTGAAACTAACCTCAATTTAGTTATTCGTAAGTCCCGTAAGTTGGGCGGGAATTCACTGGTCAGTAGTACCAATATTCGTGATCCTAGAATCGAACGTAGCCACGAGTCTCTGTTAAATTATGAGTTATAACGCGTTTATAAGCGAGGTGATATAAGTAACTTAACAAATTGCGATTAACTGTTTGTTGTTGTTGTTATAGTTGTTACAATTCCGATATTCGGTGAAAAAACCATTCAACAATCAAACGTGAACATGAACAAGGGCATGTGATATAAACACCTACTATAATACTCTCACGCGCTTTCATAAATCGCAAATGTCACGACGAAAAAGTATGTTTTTTGCAGTTTTTTAAGTCGTAACTAAGAATACAATGTGATAAGCAACATTTGGCATAAATAAAAGAAGTATAGAATACTCCGAGATAAAAGCACACGAATTTGATGACACTCGTTGAAGTGAAATCGCTGCATCACGTAAAATGCTACGTGTAATTACAAATGTGTATTAAAGGAAGCGAAAGATAATAACAAAGGTGGAAAACACTCTTTTATTAGAAAATTCTAATTAACATTCACTCAGGATGTCGTTTAAATCGTGTTGATAATGTCAATAGTGAAAATCGTACTCGATTTTTGAACTTGGTTGTTTACATTATTTTCAGGATGCGTGGAATGGGGAAATTTGATTTTCACGAAGTCGGGAAAAGGTCACGCCGAATTCTCGATGGCAATTTTTCATATCGCAAAATTGTCATACTCATCATAATATTTGGAGCGGTGTTACTTTATTTTGGTCCAACTGTTTTTCGTTGGTTTTTGTCCAGTCGCAGCGAGCATTCGAAAGGTAAATTTATAGTTTTTTGTTTTTAATTGGGGTCCCCTAAAACCTAAATCTATAGAAATGGATCTTTTGTTTATTTTGGTTTATTGTGTCGATTTCGTGTGTTGTAGTACTATCACTGCACTTTTTAGTGCTTTTTGGTGATTATACTAAATGAATTAATTATTTTTATCATTTAGCAGTAATTATGCTTGAAAAAATTCGGTGATTCTCTCCTCTTTTTTCATTCCTGCATTTTTTCATTCCTGCATTTTTCATTTGCTTCGCAAAAATGTGGATATTTTTTTCCAATGTCTGTTTTATCCTTTTTTCACATTTTTCTCAAAATTTATCTTTTTAATGTGTTAAATTTAGTTCTCAACTTTGAGATCTAGCTTTGAAAAAAGCTTTGAAAAACAGTCATTGAAATAGATTACTCGAATTTAACATTTTTCAGAATTTCATCAAATATTTTTTTACTTTCATTTCTGATTATCTGGACGCCCTGTAATGAAAAACTTAATTGATTAAAACATTTTTTATATATTCAGATTTTGGAGATCGTTGCATCAATGAAAAACTTACCAAGTTTCATCCAGACGTTATTAAGTACGATGCGAGTGTCATCGATCAACAAAATTTAAATAACGACCAAAATTACCTTCCATACATCGGAAATGGATATTTCGGTGTGCCAGTGGCAGACATCAATGTCTTGTATATAAAATATGGAAGAACTTTGTCATTGCCTGTTCGGTGGAGTCCATTGGTCAGCCTCATTTTGCCTGAAAAAAGTCAATATCGAGAGGCGATAGTGACTCATTTCACCGATGGAATAGTTCACAAGCATCAGTGTTTCAAAGAGCATTATCACGTTGAATATCAGTATTACGCTCACAGAGTATTCGAAAATATTTTAGTACAGAATGTTAAAATAACGAACCCTTCGAAGACGCCAGTAATAGTTTTATTCTCTTCAAAGCAGTCGGATTTTTGGAGCGAGTCCAACACCGAACTCGAAATGTAATTTTTTGGAACCATTGATTTTCTTTTATTTTGTAAAATTGAATTTTAAGTAATGTCAAATATGGTCATTTTATTATTGTAATCAAAGTGTTTACGAAATTCCAAAATGCTGGAAGTTTACATTCGAAAATTGAAAATATGAATTTTCTGTTTCGTTAAAATGAAAATTAAGTTATTTGAATTGAAAAGTTCGTTGATTAGATAGTAAGAAAATGTGAAGAGCCAAAAATTTTCTATTTTAGACATATAGATCCCACGTTCAAAATATTCGTACAATCGAATTGGAAAATTTTGAATATTACAGACCTTGTGAACTCTAAGATTTACAAACCTGACTGAGAAAATCAAAATTCAGAGCAAATAAAATAAGAATTCAGATTTTAAAAAATGAGAATATTCCTCCCCATGATTTGAAAATTTGAAGAAACAAACATTTTGTAATATGATTGACATCTGGAAAGTTTCATGATTTCACAATTCGGAACTTCACAGTATACAATAGGAACATCTCATTTTGAACTACCAGATTTTCAAAAAAATGAATATTAAGAAACTAAAAAATATGAAAATTGAATATGTTGCAAATACGACCATAAATGATTCGTAATTTTAAAATTCAATATTTCAGTGATGTCCATGCATAATTTTGAGAATTGTAAACTTTTAGAATTATGAATATGCAATTGAAAAATCTTTGTATTCAAAATTTTTGATTCAATAATTTATAAACTTGCAAAAATGTGCATGAAAAGTCAAGGCTGTAATAAGTTTCGCATTTCTGCAATTTGCGGATTTAATTTCAGGATTCCTGTAGAAGATACATTTCACGAGTATAGTTCGACTTTTGGATATGTAAAATTACCAGATTCGGACAAAGTAGTGGCTGTGTCTATAATTTACAAAACCGTTCCCAAGGAAATAACAGTGATGCCACAAGAGTCTGTAAAACTGAAGTTTTTCACAAGCATTTCATACAGTGAACCTATAACCAAGGATCAGTACCGATCGGAAAAGGAACCCATAACGAAAAAAAATATGAATGTACGGAAAACTTGTCATTTCAAAAATCAAAGAGTATTTGACATTTATTTTTCCTCCAGGCTCTGAAGAATACAGTGTTGATGCGAGGGAAACATGCTATAAGGGAAAACCACGTGAATACTTGGCAAAGTTATTGGAACACTGGGTTTGCAATAAGTGACTCGAAAGCCAAAGGCGCAATCAACGGTCACAAAATAAACTCGACTTTGTATTATATATTGTCGCAAGTGTCGAATGGAGCGACTGGGCTCGAAAAAAATGTGATAAAAAATGAAGGGTGTTATCGTGGACATCACACTTTGTAAGTTTTTATTGTCCAGAAGAAACTCTGGAGAATATTATAATATTCTCTAAATCCTCGAAAATTTTCGAGAATATGACAAAATTGTACAAAAATACCTATGGATAAAAGTCGTTGGATATTTCACAAATGTCTTTGAATTAAGAAAACGTTGGAAAGTATACTTCCGCTTTAGAATAAATAATTCCAATAACGGAAAGAATGACATTGATAAAAAAAATTCGTAGAAAACTCAAAAATCATTTTGATGAACTTTGTACGATGTATTTTGCAGTGTATTAATACAATTTCATCTTGCAGAGATGCTCCACGACTATGGGAAGACACTTCAACCATTAAAGGTGTCAATGATGTTGTTAAAGCTTGGTTCATGACTTTGGAAAAACAAGGATGTCACAACTTAATGTCTGGCAATCCCACGGCGGTGCAACAGGCAATCGTACTTAGTTTGGGAAGTTTGAGATTCAGCAATCAGGATCTGGAATTCAATATCGATCCACAATATCTTCACAGAGATTATTTTTTCAGGTTCATAATTATCTGTAATTAACCGCTGAAGTTTGCCTTTTTTCAAAACTTATGATCCAAATCACTTTTTGAAGTAGGACTCTTAATAATACACATTATATAGGGGGTAAACTGAAAAATGTTCGCGAGCGAATACCATTTTTAGGAGATGTTCAAACATTTTCGAATACGAAAATTTTTAAAAATTCTGTCAAAGTATTAAAAATTACTAAAATTTGTCAATACTGACATAATTATGAATGTTTTGGGGTTATCAAAATTATATAATTTACAAATTTTTAGAATTTTGAAAATTCTTTGCATCTTCATAATTTTCAAGTTCCTCAAAATTTCCAAAATTCACAATATTTGTGAAATTGTAAGAATGGGTAAGTTTCCAAAAACGTCAAAGTTCCATAATTTCATATACTTTTCCACTTCTACCATTTCCATACACATACAACTTTTTTTACATTATAAGTTCAATTTTTGCCAAATTTGAGCTTTTAAAAGTGAGCAAAAACGAAAAATTTGTAACATTGCTCTTTTATAGGCTGTACACTCGAGAATGCTTACAAGGAATGAACTTGTTTAAACAAAAAAATTTTCCAGGCGTATAAATTACGGAAACACAACGCACTTGAACATTTCCGTGATGGTCAATGAAGACAACCGTGCAATTTTGGGGGTTGCTTTGGACCGAAGCGACACTGTCTATTACGGATGCGACGCTGGATGTTTGGACGCTCCAGTTCCTCTAAGCCAATCATATACGAATTTTCCGGTGAAACTCACTAAACCTTTGACTGCTATCTTGTACATTACTGCGGATTACCAACATATGCAAGAGCTTCGTAATGTCTTGCACGTTCACAATATAGACGAAGGTAAAATGTAGCAATGGTTTTTCATACCTCCAAGATTATTCAATGTATAAAAGATTTTATAGTAAAATCATACTGATTTTAGATTCAGAATATAATTATCGGTTTGAACAAAAATTTTTTAACAATTGTTTTTGAAAACATTTTTTTATAACTTTTCAAATTTTTCAGCACCTGCCCACGATCACCAAGTGATGGCCCTACATAAGCACGGTCACCAATTTGGTGGTTTGCCTACATTTTTCTGGGTGATAATATGTTTCCTCATCATTGTTTTCCATTTGTTTTTGTGTAAACTCATAATCAACGAGTTTTGCGATCGCCAGGATCGGCAAAAAGTAAGGTACAGCAAATTGTAATTCGTGCATTTGATGAAAATATTTTTGTATGTATTTATAAAATCATAATTTATAACGTTGCCTCGAAATGTTTTTATAGAAAGAAAACGTCTTTGTTATAAAATGACGCAGAGTAATGTGGCGTAATTTCTCACCAATAAATGATCCAGTATTGTACAACAATAAAATATAATGTATATATATTACAACTGCAGTAGTTACATTACAAATATCAGGTAAAAGTATTTGCATTTTCTTATGACATTATTACGCTTTTTCCAAGTTTTTCTTGAATCACTTTGAGCTGTGAATTAATCATTCGTGGTGAATAACTGGAGACCATCATGCTTCTCCCACTGCATTTTTCAGAGTGTTCAAAATTGGTTCTATTTTGTTCTCCAGCGAAAGAATGTGACCTGTGTTGCTTTCAGAATCGGCGATAAAAGTTATAATAACGGGCAACTTATTCATTTGTATGACCTGAAACAGGAAATTTATTTATTGGGAGGTTTTTCGAATGTTTTTCAATTATTTCATTGAAGTATCAAAAAATTGGAAATTCACATTTTGAATTTGAAAAATTATGTTGAGAAGTTCGACTGTAAATAAATATCAATTTTGTAATTTGAGGTTGTAATTTTTTTTCCACAAAGTTTCAAAATGTTGATTATGTTGAATATTGCAAAAGTAATTAGTTTTTCGAAATACATTATTTTCATACTAAATAGTTGACAAATAATCAAAAACTTTATTATTACAACCTTGTAATACAGTTTTTCATGGATCAGAGTGTCAATTTATTAAAATTCTAGCCTTTTTCTGGAAATTTGTGATTGCAAAATCAAAAATAAGAATGTTGTTAATGATGTATTCTTTAATATTTATTTTTGGAATAAAACTGGCATATATACATTTTGTGAACAAACTGAAATTTTGTACAATTTTCATGAAATTTATTTTCTGAAAATTGTTGATTGAGTAAAAACTCGTCATACAAATTATTTGAATATATTCATAAAAGCATAAAGTTATATGAAGTCCTGATCAACTCTGACTTAATTATTTCATTACCTGATATCTACTGTAAATACAAATAATGTGATTGTTTTTTCCAAGTCCAACTTTATTTCCTTGATCAGACGCCATGCCAAAAGTGGAGAGAAAACCACCTCGCATCGTCATTTCTGGTGCTTTATCACTTATTACAGAAATGACTGGTACACCATCTCTGTCTGTTATTAAAATACTGTGCAATCCTTTGACACTATTCAGTAAGCCTGATAGAAATTTCTTCAGTTCCTGTAATTATCAATAACTTGTAATATGCAACTCGTCACTTATTTTTCACTTATGAAGAATTTATGAAAAATCATGGAAATGCTTGAGAATTTTCAAGTGTCAAGTTGAGCAATTTTCAAAAATTAAAAATAAAAAAATTGTAAGAATAGATGGTTTTTTGGATTGTATTTCTTGAAAACCAAATTTCAACATTTTATTCGAAAATTTCGCGTTCACCATAAAATTACGAAGTCCACCGAAACCTGATCAACTTCCTTAAAAACTAAACAATTTATACTAATCATGAATGTAACATCAGGGGTTTACTTCGAAAAAGAACAAAAAATCTTTAGCAATACTAACTGCAGTCATGGTTGCGAAAATTATCGTTGATCAAACTCGTTTCGGTGAAAAATGTTATTAATTTGAGGAAAATAACATGAAAAAACTTTGTTTCTCATCGATGATTTGACAGTTGACTTGTTTGGTCAGTGTTGGTCAGTGTTGACTGTCGTCCGACAGAGGTGACACACAAAAAAATTTCGATAATATCGATAATCTCTCGGCGCCGATATTATCGATATTCCGAAACGTTATCGATAATTATCGGATATATATATAGACACCGCACACATAATTTCAAATCTCCCGCCCTAGGGAATTTCAGCGAACCTAACCCGTGCATGTGCAGATGAGTTTAAACCAAACGACTAACGAGCGCGCTTTCTCGCAAACGCTCCGAGCATACCTGGGAACTATATAAGGGATTTCGGTACTATATATATTATCGGGTGACTTGTTGTAAGTCGTCCACGCGCGCATGGCGCACATGTCAGAAGTCTAAACCTATTGGTCACCGGTACATAATTATGTGTTAGCTGTTCCTACATGGGAACTGCGGGTGGATGGTAACGTGTTGGTACACCTGGTAAAAGATAGAGGTATCTTTTTTTTGCCACAAGTGATTCCGTCGTTCGATTCCTACTGTCGATTTTTTTAAACGGTTCATGGGTAAGTTTGAATAACAATGAATTTTTTTGTTTTTTGCGTGAAATTTCATTGAGGTATTTTGCAGCACTCGTCGATGGCTGCTCAGAACAATTTTTACTCAACTTTTTATTATTTCTTCCAGTACTCTATTATAATTTGAACAATACGTCGTTGTTATGAGGAATGTAAAATGAAAATTATTGTTAGCATTTGCAATTCTTAATTTCTAGTTGTAGTATTTTTCGAAGGCTCGAACCCAAATGAGCACTTCTTTCTCGCAAGCGCTCTGAGGATATCTGGGAAGTATATAAGGACTTTCGGTACTATATATATTATCGGGTGACTTGTTGTAAGTCGTCCACGCGCGCATGGCGCACATGTCAGAAGTCTAAACCTAT
>JAPYZK010000599.1:0-25284 GCA_030522785.1 Platygaster equestris
AATTTTGAAAATTTCGAAGTTTTAAAAAAGTTTTAAAAATTCTGGAAATTTACAATATTTTCATGATTCTTGAAATAACGAGAATTTTACGAATTTCTGGCATTTCGAGAAACTTAATAATTTAGAATATTTACATCATTTAAAGATTTTTCACAATTTTGAGAATTTTAAAAGTTTGAAGTATTCTGAGGATTTTCGAAGTTATTGGAATTTTGAAAAGTTAAAGAATTTCAAAATTTGGGTAAATTCCAGAGTTTGTAAATGTTCCAAAAATTCTAAAAATTGACAATTTTTCATAATTCTTGAAATTACGAAAAGTTTACGAATTCTTCACATTTCGAGAAACTTGATAATTCGTAACATTTCCAGTTTTTCAACAATTTAGAGAATTTCGAAAGTTTTCAGTATTTTGACAGTTTTCAGAATCGAAAAAATTTCATAAATTTCAGAGATTCAATCAAGTTTCGAAAATCTTGAGAATTAAGACAGTTTTCGGAATTCTTGAAATTTTTAAAATTATAAGAATTTTTAAATTTTCAAAAAACTTTTTAGTTGGAACATTTTTAATATATTTCAAGATGTTCGACTATTTTGATGAATTTTAAAGTCTAGAGGATTTTGACAATTTCAGAGATGTCAAAAACACTTATAAAAATTCTGAGAATGTAGAAAGTTTTTAGAATTCTCTAAAACTTAATTTTTCAAATTTGTTGAATCAATTTCGCGTGAAAATCACCTTAGCCCCCCCCCCCCCCCCCCCCCCCACACGTAAAATATTTTTTTAACTCTCAGGAATCGGTATTCTACCTTGATGTTGGTAACTGCGAAGTTCTGCAGCAATAGGAACTGGAATTTCAGTGTCCGGAATACTACGAGGGTTCAAAAGTTGTTCTAAAAATTGTCTTTCTTTAGCTCTTTCTTTCCTGCAAAAAAATCATCTATCATCAGTACCATCGTCAACAACGGAAAACGGATGAAAAATAAGTCAATCTCCGCATAGTCTTACACGAGATGAGGAGGATCGGCTATGGCTCCAGGATCCAACGGCAACAACTGCACGAGAGTCGCAAAAGTCGAGCTGCAAGCGAGTCTCACGGCCCGGTTTTGGTCGCTCATGCGACCGAGCAAAGGCACCATGAACAGCACCGCGTAAGGAACCACGCCGACCCCGAGATTTTCGACCAAACAAGTCAGTGCTTCCGCAGCTCCTTGTCGACGAGCGTCAACTTCAACGGGTGTCATCAATGACGGTGTTTTTCCTTTCTCCGTGTTGTTCGTTTCCAACAAAGGAATTATATTTTGAACGACGTACTTCATTGTCTGAAAATCGCAAAATTACAAATTTATCAAAATTTTGATAATTCAAAAAAAGAAAAACTTCGAAGTTCAAGAAGATCGAAATTAACGTTTAGAAACTTGAAAACTAGAAAAAACGTATACGTTAATATGCAATATTCGGAAGTTCAGAGTTTGGTCGAAATCGTAAAATTACGAGTACATAAATTTTTAACATTTGATACTTGAGATTTACTCAACGTGAAAGAAAAAAATTGGACAACTTAAAAATCGCGAAACTGAACAAAAAATAAACCTGTTCTTTGTCCAGAGCAGCCAGAACAGCGATACAACGCGCCGCCATGTGTCTGACGGCTTTGTAAATATGGGCCAACATTTGGCATAGTCGAGGTAAACACTCCATGGCCGGCGGCAGCAAAGATTTATGAAGACAGGGAGCTAATACTTCTAAAACTTGAAGACTGAATATCAGTCGATTCACGTTATCAACGGCGTCTTGCGGCTGTTGAGTTGCGTTCTTTGCCGAATATTTCACGATGCTCGGTACCATGAGTTCCCAGAGCTGAGGTAGACGTGTAAGTAAATGGGCGCCGAACAACTTCGCTGCAAGCAGAAAAACATTGAATATTTACAACACTAGACATGATGCGCGCGCATTTTACGATTATAATTTTTTCGAATAATTCCTATACATGCTATTACAAATATCGATGGGTATTTTATACTTTATGTATGGATTTCTGACTATTCCTACTAATTTCCATCAATTTCCATGAATTTCCCTCGATTCTCATGAATTCTTATCAATTCCTACTGATTCCTATAAGGACCCATAGATCCCTATGAATTCCCATCAATTACTATTGATTTCCATTTATTCCCATCACTACTATCAACTCTCGATTCCTACGGATTTCTACCAATTATTATTCATTTTGATTTATTCCCATCAATTTTCATCAGTTGCCATCAAATTTCATCGATTCTCATTGATTTTAATAAATTCCAATCGATTCCCATAAATTTTCAAGAATTCCTATAAATTTCCATCCATCATGCACTATTATTATTTTTTTTTTATTTCCGGTTAATTTCTATCAATTCCATCGTTTCCTATGAATTCATATGAATTCCCATCAATCACTATATCGATTTTTATTCATTTTCATCGATTTATAACAATGTCCATCGATTCCCATGAATTCTTATTAATTACTATGGACATTCCTAACTATTTCCATCAATTGGTATCAATTCCCATGCATCCTTATGAATTCTAACCGATTAATATCCATTTCCATCAATTTCTATCAATATCCATCAATTAAAATCAATTCCGGAATCAAAAATAATGATCCCAATTTCCAATTATCAAATATTGGAATGTGCAAAAAAAGACCCTCAACATTGCGTAACATTTTTTAGAAGGCTCGTCATTACATACTATCGAAAATTTTTTTTTGATATTTCCGAATACTTCGAATTTCCACAATTTTCCATTTCGAAAATTCTCCGATACGCACCGATAGCAGTGAGAGCGAAAATGGCGCCGCGTCTTCTGTTGGCTGCAGCTTTGGCCTCAGGTTCGTCGCAGGCGAGTAATTCTTCGAGGGGAATCTCAGTGGTGGGGGGTCGCCCGGGTCCCCGAGAACAGCCGCCACTGCCAGTCCCCCGATTGTAAGCCACTCGTTCCGCGTGTTTCTGTCGGTTGCTTAGCGTAAGAATACCATCATAAGGATCCGTATCCCAATTATTGACCGCCCGAGGAGTGAACTCGGCGTCCGAACACAAAAACGTGCACAAATTTGTTGCTATCTTAAAACAGAACAAGTTTCAACCAATTAGTCCCATTTACATGTTTCGGCATACATTTTCATCATCTCCAATCGATACTTCCACAGCAAACAAAAATCTTGGAAATAACCCCACCTTAGAATTAGGAGAGGGCGTTCTATCGACACAGAGATCAACGAGATGCGCGAGGTGTTGAGCGGCGAGCTTCTGCAGCTCTTCGTTGTCCTCGCGTTTTATCGACTCCATCAGCGGTTTCACCAAAGGGTTCAGGGGTTGGGGCGACGGGGGCAGGCACTGGAGCATCGTCGTGGCCCCGGCCAGCGCCGCCATCGCCGTCACATTCAAGGCCTGCTGTTGCGCCGTCGTGACCGACACGCCATTTTCTATGGACCTCCTTCGCTCCTCCATTTCCT
Organism: Platygaster equestris; assembly: GCA_030522785.1. Taxonomy (NCBI): domain Eukaryota; kingdom Metazoa; phylum Arthropoda; class Insecta; order Hymenoptera; family Platygastridae; genus Platygaster; species Platygaster equestris. The sequence continues at coordinate 3,504 of JAPYZK010000599.1, forward strand.
CGATCAGCTTAGGCTTGACCTTGATCATGCAGCTCACTTAGAGAAAATAAAAAAAAATCAACGCATTCATAAATTTGTTGTTTCATCGAATTAATTAAGACGTAAAATTCAATTACGTATTTGTGGTAGGTTTGCAAAATTTTGAGTCGATTGACTGACTGCGAAAAGAAATATTTAATGTCAAAGTCGACTCCAAATACACAGGGGGTATAGGGCTCAAGACACCATATTCATTATATTGAAAAAACGAGTCCGGATTTTCCAATAAAAAATACGCGAAAAAAAGGGTCGCATGTTAGCTACAAGCAAGTGTCAAAAATTTCATGTTTCACTGATTAGTTTTTTCAAAAATCACGCTTGAATATCAAAAATCGCCGTTTGTGAGAAAACGACAGCTAGAATAAGTAGATATATCACATAAGCAGACACAGCCTCGCGCTCCCATTGGCTCTCATATGGGGAATTGTATTGTGATGTATATTGTGATATGCATAGACAGGGTATATATAATGGATATACGGTACGAGTACAATCCGGGAAAACTTTTGGAATCGATTGAACCAAAGATACGACCTTAAACATGTGTGTCATTTATGAAACATTTTATCAAGATTGCGGCATTTGGGAGTAAGCAGTTGTGCGCATGTGTGCGCAGTACGCATGAAAATGAGTCCTCGGTGGGAACACACCTTGTGTGACTACATCATGCCCTTTTTGTACCTTGTGAAGCCTTGGAGCCGCTCCCGACGACGGATTTCGATGCCAGGGTGGCCATTTGGTCCAGCGTCAAAATGGCGCCGGCGTCGACTTCCAGGGGAACCGGGAGTTTTTGGTATTTCAAGGTCGCTATGTAATCCCGGCTTTCGTGCAGCAAACGAGTGTAAGACGTAGCGATTTCGTCGTAGTAGACGTACTCGTTCAGGCAGGACAATAATTTTTCCCTGTAAAAGTTTTTTAATCAATGATCGAAACTGTGAACTTTGACCTTTACTTCCAATTTTCAGAATACATAACTAAAAAAAAAATACCTGAGAATATCCGGCGCCGGCACCACCCCCTTCACTTGCAGAACCGCCCAGTGCGCCATGGTCAGCCCCACCAAGATCCTCTGCAACGCCGACTTGGACGCCAGGTGGGCCAACAAAACCTTCGCGTAACAAATCTCCGGACTCGGTACGTCCGTCGTGTAAACGACCCCGGGCGCCGGCTTCACCACGTAAATCGACAGCAAACCCAGCATCCTCGCCGCCATGCACCTCGACCTCACCACGTTACCGTGTCTCAAATTCTGAGGAACAGTCTCGATACCTCCGATATAAACCTTCAGCTCCGAGGACGATTTCGCATCGCCGTCCGGAAGCCCGGATGGTGCCGTTTTCGGGGTCTTTCCGTAATTTCGATTGGGTGACGAGGGTGAGGTGGAAAAGGAGGGTTGCGTATGCGTGGCGACCGTCAGAAGCAGGCTCTGGTTGAAGGGAACATGTTCGGGTTGCATGGCGAGACAGAGCCAAGTGCTGACGAGGGGACAGGAGGCGTGCAGCAAAAGTTCCAGGTCGCTGTTAACGACCAAATTTTTCCATACGTGTTCGGCGAGCTCCTGGATGCTGGGTACGTGCTCGATGAGGACTCTTTGGAAAACGTTGCGCAGGCCCTCCTGCAGGACAAAACCGGCGCTGTTCCCGTTGTCCGTGCCCCAGCGTTCCTTCATGGATACCGTTTCGTCCTCGCTGGTCAGGGTGCAAAGGGTTTGGAGGGTAGCTTTTCGGACACTGGAACTCGAGTGGCTCAGGAAGGGCCATAATCGTGGCAGGACCTGGGGAATTTTTGTAGGTCATGAAAATTTTCAACAATTTAAAAATTTTGAAGCATCATGAAACATTTTAATGTTTGGAGATTTCGTAGTTTCAAGAATTTGTCAATTTTTCAAAAAAGTAAAAACTCGAACACAGACAGGGTGGCCACTTCATGGACATTACCTACCCGAAGAACTTATTATCGGGTGTGGGGGGGGATATCAATCAACAATATTCAAACTTTCCAAAAAATGATCATTTTCGTGCAAATTTTCATAAATGTCCCTCACCTCCGACAACGGTTGCGGAGTAAGACAACTCCTCGCCGCTGGAAGTGACAAAATGGCCGCCAAAAGTCCCATGAAACTGTTACAAGCAGCAGCCAAATCATCCTGTTCTCGTAGAAGTTGCCACAACCTCGTCACCACGTTCTCCAAATCCTCTGCTTTCAAAAGTCTGGGCAGCGAGGACGCGACGGGAATCAGAGCACTCGCCGCAGCCGCACCGACGTCATCCACGGGGTCCGCCAAACCTTTCATAATCGTGGGGAAAGCCTTCGGCAAAAAATCGTCCAAAAGGTCGTCGCGAACGGCCAGGAGATATTTCAAGGCCAGCAAAGCTCCGTGTCTCGCCGGCCATTCGTTGTGTTCCATCAATTTCAACAATTCCAAAAAAACGCCGGTCACGTCTTCGCAGCACGTACTCGTTTTTTTTGTTTTTTCCTCGTTCGACATCATGTACACGAGGGAGCCCAACGTTTGGGCGCAAGTTTCTCGAACCGGCGCGACGACTTGGTCCGAGATAAAATCCCCGAAACGGTCAAGCCCCAGGACGCAAAGTAAGCGCAAAGCGGCGTCGACTAACCATTTGCGGTGACTTTCGTCCATTTCTTGGGTTGTTTGGTCCCTGGATTTTCCAGCTCCTACGAAATTTATCAGAACAATAAATTTTTTTTGATTTTTTCAGATTTTTAAAATGATAAGAAAAAATTTTTGTCACCTTTTCCGTGCAACCTGATGAGTTCTCGAAGGGCCGTCGCCGCTCCGTGTCGAATTTCCCATTTTTGACTAAAAAGATCGTGACACAAATTTTCCGCGAAAGGTTCGAGGGGCCAGACGACGACGGATTCGGGCCAACATCCGGTGCTGTCGGGCACGCTGCTTCCTTGTTCACCGGAGCCGCTCGTGCTCCACCACATATCGGGTGCCGCGTCTTCCAGCTTTACTTTTTTCGCCGAAGGCTCCGCGGTATTGCTTTGGGATTGATTATTGGAATTCGCGGACTCCGAAGATTCGTCAGGTTCTCGGGAACGTTGTTTCGACACGAACTGTCGGGCCTGCAACCATAAAAATAATATTAAGTGATATAATAGTACATTATCGCACATTTTTGTAATGCTGATTTTAACGAAACGGTGAGTTGCTGTCCGAGGCGGAGCTGAGGACTGTAATATACTACAATGTAATAAGCTGAGGATTGTAATTCTGAAATTTTATCAACTAAAATTAAAAACTTCCAAAATTTGATGATTTCAATTTGAAAATATAAGGTAGCAAAAATTAATAGTTCAAGTTTAAGAACGAAAAAATTTTCTCTTTGTTATGGGACGCATAGTAGAAATTTCAAAAAAATTGGTGAATTTTGATAATTTTGAGAATTTTGAAAATGTTGCAAATGGTGAACATTTCACGAATTTTTAGAATGTCTCAAACTTTCGAGAGAATTTCGAAGTTTTTGATCATTTTGAAATTCCAAAAATTTCAATAATCACGAAAATCTGTCAAATTTTCAAATGTTTAGAAACTTCAAAAATTTGTTGACATTCTCAGAATTTTCGAAAATTTAGATGGATTTTAAAACTTATCGAAAACTTTTTTTACACAGTTACAAAAATTTCATTTTCACCTTTCTCCTAGCTCGATTCATTTCTCGCCTGCTCAAGCCCTCGGCCGGATTTTGCAGAGTTTCCCGAACTGGAATTTTGTCATTTTTCCCATCTGGTGTCGCGACTTGTTTCAAATCTTCGGCAGTGAACAAATCGCTGGGCTCGACGCCCATTAATCTCGGATGCAGTCCCAGTTTCGCTGCGATGTTTTCGTTTTGGGTGCTGATTGACGATTGGTCCCCCTCTGCGACGACCAAATCGTACTCGGTGCCTTCGGATCCAGTCAAATGCGTGCTTTTTTCCAATACCGTTTTCATGTCGAAATTTTCCAGGCTCAATTTTCGGTTTTCCATGTACGTTTTGCGTTTGGAATTCGAGTCTTCTGTAAAAGAATTAAACGGGAATTGTTTTACATACTTTTAAATTTGCTAATGACTTATTTAATGGTTTAAATTAAAGTAATTCATCTGATAAAATTATCCAAGAGTCAAAATTAAAAAATGTCTATTTGAACATTTTGACAGTTAGACCCATCCAACTGAAAAAAATCCAAAAAACCAAAAATTAAGAAAATTCAATTCATTCGGTTCAAAATTTGTCAAGTTTGTTATGTTTAAAATGCTGAAATTATAATTTTAGTGAAAATAAGACTTGAGTAATTCGTTCAGTGGCCACAAATTAGTCTCTTCACCTAAATCTTTGACAGGTTCTGGGTCCCAGGGTGGCACTTGTGAAAGAATGGCTTGAATTGCATGTGCAGCGGACACGCGAGTATCCCATTGCGGAGATTTCAACAAAACAGAAACCCTGGCCAGCAGATGATGCAACTCGTGCGGATGTAATTTTTGTACCTCCCCCAATTGCTGTGCAGCTGCTCTTTTCGTCACCGCATTTGTTCCTGTCTCCAAAAGAATGAAAAGCCTGTCCAACCTGAAATAAAACATTATGATTCATAAATTTGTGTACTGTTGTAACACAGTTTTTTGTTGTCTACCTAGAATTCTGCATATACATGTTTTGTACTAGAAAAAAAAAAAGAAAACGTTCCTTTTTCAGATTTCAATCCTGAGATATTACGAAGTTGCTGTAATTTTAAAAATTATAGGTATAATCAAGTAATGATGCAAAATTATTGGTAACATACTTTTTTCTATGATAACAAAATACGTTACCTTGATGTCATGATGCTAGTTTTCTTTGGTCCTATCTGAAAAAATAGAGCAATTTTAATTATGTAACAAATACAATAATCCTCTTTTTCTTACATAAATGTGAGAGATAATTATATGCAAACAATAATTACGCGTCTAGAAAAATTTTCCTTTGCGAACTATGCTGCTAATTTTGTTGTTTATGCTATATTACCAAAAAAACGGCCGTTTTGCAAATTATAGAATAGTCGGAAAAGCGCGATTTTCGATTCGTTTGAACGTCAGTCTTTCGAAATCCGTCGCTTTTTCAACTTCTGGCATAATATACTCCCCCATTTTTCTTACTGACAAAGGAAATGCATTTTTCTTAAGCAATGACATACAAATTTCAGAAAACAATAACAAGTCCCGAACGTTGTTTTCGGAAAACATTCGAAAGAACGTTATGCTCAAGGAAACGATAAGAAGTCACGTTTTGCGATAACTGTTTTCGAAACAAAAGACACCGAAACTTCTTCCGTAGAAATTTATTACATTGTGAAATAATGCGATCCTCAAAATCGCCATTTACAAGGACGCGTCGATATGACAACAGGTCCATAACGAAGAATGTAAACATTGCCCGAAACCGAACATTATCGAAATCAAAATTCATAATTTTCACACTTTCAGACTCCTACCTTCAAAAATAACTGACGAAACACGAAAACTCGGTTAAAAAGCCTGTAATAATGCATTAAAAGCACAAACATGCGAGATATATTAAATTGTCAAATTGTTTACCTAGTGTCGACTTGCTTGAAATTCGTCACCAGCTCAGCTAACCCGCATCGCCGTGTCCCAAAAAATCCCCTTCGTCGCGAAAATTACATCATTTCGTTCGTCGCATCGTGACTGACACCCATAACGCGCACCCGAAAAATTTTTTGGAAAATACAACGGACACTTCATTTCTTGACAGCGTCAATTTATATACTGGAAGCCATATTGCTTAGCGGAGCGTTTTTGTCCTCTCCCCACCCCTGCTCTGATTGGCCGAAAATAAAGGGTGGGAGCAAAAATTATATGTATGCATCATTTTCATCATTGTTGATTTCGATTGTTTATAAGCATTTAGAAGATTTATAATATATACTTTGCAAAATATCGACAGTTATTTTCGAAATTTCGGATCGTATCACTGCTTTTTTATACAGTAGTAACTAGTATTTTCAAGTATTTTACTTTGACTATTCTGTCTGCTTCTGTCGTAGCTGTGACATAAGAAAATATCCAGGTTGAAAAAAGAAGAACAATTTCAATGGCAGACTATATAGGCTGATATAAGCAATCAGCGGATTTGCGAACACACCAGTGGGTACGTGAGAATGTCTATGATGAGTTTGGCCAATTTTACCGTTGAATGGTGTCGATATATGCGTTTTTAGCGAGCTGAAAATGGCAATGATGAGCTGTTGGCCAATTCCAAAAATCGCGCGTTTTTTGCACACGTGTTCACGCACCCACGCACAACTGCTGTAGAACACAACAACACAAAACAACAAACGTCATCGGAACTCGGAACTGAGTTTGACCTGACTTGGAAAGCAGGAAAATTAAAACACTGTGAAAAACTCTGCCCGTTTGATAGAATTTTGAACATTTGGAAGCATTCTGTATTGATTTTAAAAACTTGAAACTTGTGCTGAAAATGGCACAGCCTTCAGTAGAGCAGTTTTTCCGAGTGCGAAAACGACGATGCGATGAGGTTCTCCCTGGAAAAACGAAGATTTCGAGGGCGGAACCGGAGTACTTCGCGGACTCATCTACGAAACTGGAATCTCTGGAGACCATTTCCGAGCCCAAAAATGTGCCTTTCGAAAAAATGGGTTTGCTGAGTCCCAAAAAGCGCAAAAATGCCGATTCGGAAGTAAAGACGCCGCAAAAGGTGAAGATGTTTGGATTTCGGATTTTTTACCTGTTTTTGGAAAATTGTTCGGTTCATTTATTATTTATATTACTTTTTCTTTCTACATTTTTTTTTGTCATCTCGACAAATAATTTTATTTAAGAAAAGCAGGGAGAGTACACACAAAGGGGGGGGTTTTAGAGGTGGAAATTCCATTATGGAACAAATCAGAAATTTTTCCTTTCAAATTTAATGGATTCAATATTTGGAATTGCAAAACTTTAATTCGACCCAAATTTTGAAAATTTGGAAAACTCAATGAAATAATTTCAATGATAAAAAAATGAACATTCTGAATTTTATTACTTAAAAATTGCCAAATGAGAGTATCAAAATCAAAAGAATTTCGCAATTTGATTGAAAATATTTAATGCTCTTCGCATACTTGACTTGCTCTAAAAATATATTCAAATAATATAGATGTAACAAATGTTTAGGTAACTCCCCAAAAGGTAGAAGAAGAGCCTCTGCATGCCGGGTCCGTGACTCCGAAAAAAGTGCGAAGCACAAGCAAGGCACTTAAAACTGTAGGAAGTTTTGGCCCGAAACAAAAAACCAAGAGACTTGCCGATATTCAGGCCTCCATTGACAAGCTCAACAAACTTGATGAGAAGTTAAAACAATTGGAAAAAAAGGAAATTGTGGCACCGGAACCTGTCAAAAAATCCGATCATATTGATTTCGAAATTCCTGTCAGGTACAAAAGGATGAAAAATTGAAATCGAATACAATATTAAATTTTAAAATGCCACATTTCCTCCAACTCTCATTTTTCTGCATAGTTATATAATAAAACGAGCCTTACAGAAAATATGAATTATTTTATTTCTGGCAGTTGAAGTTCACTGATTCATGATTTTTTTGCAGTCCACAAAAATACTGTCGCTCACCTTGCAAAGGATTGACGAGTCCAAGGAAAAATGTGCAGATTCCAAGCACTGCGAGTCCTCAACGTCGCATTTTGGAGTCGCCGAAAACGCAAGTTCCAGTGTCTGTGACCAGCAGCCCGGTCAAGATTCCTGCATACAAAGCTTATAATAGCTTGGCTGAAAAAGAAGCCTTCCCGTTGCCTTATAGTTACAGACATTTGGCTGAAATTTTCCGATGCGTCGATACGGTAAGATTAAAAAATTGACAGTTCGTATTGCCATTTCTCTGAATTAAATCAATAATTGTATCCCAAAAACTATGTGTTTCATGAATATTTGAATTGCTTTTCATCGTTTTTTCAGATTGTTGCGATGCTCTTCAACCGCAAAGAAATAATAACTTTCGCGAAGCTGAAACCAGCCGTTCAAGAAATGATGCGTCGCGATTTCACCCTCGACCATTTGGCTCAAATCAAGAAAATCTACCCCGACGCTTTCCAATTTCGCCAGGAGAAACTGCGAACTTTCGGTGGATTTTCCATCAAACCGAAATATGAGTTGGTGATCGATCCCATCGTCGAGACAAGAAGTGGAAGAAACACTCCAGACCCTGACAACATTATGAAGTCCACTGCTGAGAAGAGCATGAACCCGACGGTCTTGTTAGAAAGACGCAGAAAATTGTTCCATCTGTTGACGGAAAAAGTCAAGGATGAGCATGATAAATTTTTGGCCGGTTTGTCGTCCCCTGTAAAAGCTCCCAGGGAAATGCTCAAGAGATACCATCCTCTGTTCGACGTCGATTCCTGCGAGCCCATTGGAGAAGACGAAATTCCGCAGCCTCCCCAGGAGGAATCCGTTTCAGCACAATTTGTTCTTGGTAAATTTTTTTTTATCGTGCAGCGTTCCTGGTAATTTTTTTGTTTTTACGAGTTGGATATTGAAAAGTTGAGAAACATTTGATGAGGTGTTGAGTCTTTATGGACAGTAGAAACATTTTGTCATATAGTTTTTAAAATATGTCAGATTTAAAATTTTAGAATGTGTATAAAGTTTTGTAATAATTTTTTAGACGAAGCGAAAAAACTGTTCGGTTGTGGAACTCGCATGGAAAAAGCGCTGAAACTGCTGGAAGATGCTGAAATGACTTCGAAATCCTCTCAAACTGAAGAAGGTGAAGATGGAGGAGAAACTAGCATGAATACTTCTGTAGTCGATACTCCACCGGCTACTCCAGTATCTCAAGACAAGCATACTGCTCGTATGTTCAAGGGCATTCCGCAAAATTTGCTTGAGAAAGTAAGAAAAAGTATTTTTGAAAGTTTATGATAACATTTGTTGTTATCACTGCAATGGGAATGATAAAAAAAAGTGTAGATACTGGTATTATTCGGAATTGGATCAAAGTTGGATATTTTGGAGTTTGAACATTTTATGATCAGAGTATTTTTCCCAATTTTGGAACTTGAATTTTTGAATGTGTTGAATGCTTGCTAGTTGTAAATTTGATTACATAGAAAACTAAAAGACAACATGGTATTATTTTAGGTGCGAAAAAAGCAAGCTGCGAAAGAGCTGGAGTCTATGACGAGACCAGTAAGCGTCGACGAACTCGCCATGAAATATTCGAGGTTACCCGAAATGGCTAAAATCGTTTACAGCATTTTCGTCACGGAAAAGAAGAACGTACTGTTGCTCGAATATGTTCTGAAAAAGTTGGACAATTCTTTCAGGACAAAATTGTCGATGACTCAACTGGAGGAACACGTTCGCCTCATTTGTCGACTTCTGCCGAGTTGGGCGACCATACATTTTTGCCGGCAAGTGAATTATTTGAAACTCGCGAAAAACTTGGAGCTTGCAAAAGTTATTGAGCGACTGGAAACTGAAGCAAACCAAATTACTTGAAAATATTGCAAATTTGACATTTTTGGCAGCCCGGTCCAGAGATTTTTCAGAAATAGTTTTTCGATTTTCTGTGAATTTTGTGGAGGCTGATTTTTTTGTAATAGTATGGTTGGCATTCGATTTTGATTTTTTGGAATGTTTATTCAGAATTATCAGTAGCTTGCAATTTGGGTATCTAATTTTGGGAATGTGGTTGAAAATTGTATTTTTGGAAACTTTGATGTTTGGATTTTTGTGTGAAATTATCAACTTGGATGTGCGGTTCTTTATTGGAAAATTTACCAATTTTTTAAATGCACAAGGCAATTTTGTGTCAACTTCACAACGTTTGGAGGGAATTATACAAAGGATTGCATGCTACAGTATTTTCTACTGAATTTTGGGAAACTGTTCTTTAGAAAAAAAGTTCAATTCTGTAATTCTTTATTTTGAAATTATAATTTCAATTTCCAGAAATATTAATAAACAGTTTTCGAACGTGATTTGTAGTGTCTTTTTTCGTTAGGATCCTAATGATAATTCGAAAAAATGTTGCACAAATAAAGTTATTTGTGTTTTTACTTTGGCAATTTTACATGATATTATTATTATTACAACAACAATATACAATATCAGTTTTCTTCACTCTAACCTCAAAATTGGTACTTCAAATGGTTTTTTCGGCTAGCGTGAAGAAAAGTACTGTGTTGCGCACGCTGACAATTGTCGATTTTGACGAAATGATTGCGGCACTCGCCTTCGGCTCGTGCCACAACCCTGCATTTCGTCGAAATTACCAATGCCAGCTTGCACAAAAATGTACTAATTTTGGAATTTTCATTAACTTATATTATCTTTTCGCAAAAATTAAACGTCCATCATTTCCATTTCTTCTGGGATTTGGTTGATTGGAGATACTCTGGGCAGCTATCTTTGCTTCGACTCTTCAGAAGATGTTGTTTTTGTATGCTGTGTTGTGGATGCAGGCTGCAGTTTCGGTCGGCGAAAGGCCGACGGTGTCGGGGTTTTTGTACGTAGTGTTAAGTAAACTATCATCAGGACCATCAATATGATCGCCCCGATGCCGACACCCACCCGGAAATCGCGGCGCGGGCTCCGGACATTATCGACATCGATAGTATAATCGGCGAATTCTAAGGATGCGTTGCAGTAATCCGTCGTACACACGGGCAGTTTGGACTTGTTTCCTCTGAAGTCCGAGGAACATCCCCTCACGAAACTTCCTACAAAAGAGAAACGTTTATCTGTACCATCCCTCGTAAAAATATAGTATACGAACCGCACTTTATATATACTAAAATATGGTTTTACTACGTAAAAGTTGTTGAATGTTTTCGTAGATAATGTTGGAATTTTTAATTGAAAATCTTTTTAACCTTTAAACGTCAATTTTCATAATGTCCCAATATGATCATTTCCAGAAAATATAACACTTAAGTTTGATATTATGTATCATTTAAATCTAATATCGAAAATTTGGCACTCAGTAGATACATAGGTACATTTTAAACTTGCAATTCGAAAAAAATTTAAGTATTTTCCCATTGAATATAAGAGTAGTTGTATAAACATTAGAAAATCTTCGAATTTTGATTCAGCTAGTCCAACATTTTTTTATTTAGATTTTGAATCCCTTGAACTGATCTGCGATTTTCCATTTGTTATGTTCATATTGGCAAAATTGATGTTTTCTTTTTGAACATGATTTCATGAAACTTCAATTTCATGAACTCTGATTTCATAAACATTATTGATGTACGGAATTCATTGAAAAATTAGCACGTATTACAGAACAATTGGGGTTGAGGGGATTTTTTGAATTTCGAAAACATTTGTATTTTAGACATTTTTCGATTTTGTTTACGCGGATTCAAAAATTATTGATACACTATCCTCTGATTCCGAAAATTAATAAAACATCAGATTGAAAAATCCAAACTTCAACTCAATACCAAGATAACCGATTTAATTGTATTATACGCGGTTTTTCAAAAAAACTACAAAAAACCTGAGACTCAAATAGTTTTCACGATTTTTTCAAATCGTAGCAGTAATTATTAAATTCGAATTAAAATTCACGATTACTTTCAATTGATTTTATGTGATGATTCCTGACATAATATTGGAAAAACTTTTTACTCGAGTTCCAAGATTTACATTCAGATAAGTGTTTTCGACTCTCGAAATTCGATTATTCACTTGACTGGGAACTTGAAAATGGTCATCATTATCAGTAGACGTATTCGACAACTTTTAAACTGATGAACTCGAAAATTGTACCAGTAAAGTACCTAATTTTGATTATTAGGGATTTTTATTAATAAGATTGCTGATTAACTGATAAATTGCACAGCCCTATACTCGTAAAATTGATTTCCTGATGAACCATTGCGTCAACAACAAAAAATTAAGAAGAAGCCTCGTTTTTAGGTTCGTACCGAGCCTCGCGGAAAGTAACGGCGTCTCAAAAGTGTATATTTACGTAATTTCATTACTAGTGTAAATACATCGTATTGTTTTTAATCAAACCCGATCAATCTCTAACAAAGTTATGAAATAATGACAAATACACTCGAAAATTGTAATATGTTTCAGTTCGAGTCCTAGAATCTAATAAATTGCAAAACCGTTTTAGAAATAAAGTTTTTGAATGTGACTTGGTCTACTAACTCGCGAAAAGGACCGTAGAACAGTCGTAAATTTTAAGGGAATCTGGTTCTCGATTCGGTGGATCGCGGCAGATTGGAAATCATTAAGGAAACATTACAAAAAGACACATTCTAAACTGATCATATATATTCCCTATCTCAAACTGTATATTATAGTCCTTCATATAAAATCCTCAATAAAAAGTCGGAATTTTTCGGAAATTCGAGTGACTTATAGAAATTCCATGGAATAAATTCAGAATTGCCTAATTTTAAACGCGAATTTCATATTTAAAACTAGGTAATCGCGCATCTATTTTATAAAACATGTACAACTTGCTAGAATTTTTGAAAAATTCTGACTTTTTAGAGGTTTTTATTCTTTGTAGGAGAATTTGAACATAAAAGACCCAAGAAGAACCCAATCCCGTTTTTCTCGATTTCATAAGATTCCTATAAAAATTTTTTTTTTCAATTTCTGGATACTCACACCCTTGGCGGGTCTTTGAGGTTTAGGTCTCTTTTTACCTGAACAGATCTATTTTTTCGTCCCGCGTCCCACGTCCATGGCCGACTTCATCACACTACTTGGTATTCACGTCGACTTGGGATTTTCCCTCTATCTACCCGCGGGGGAAACCCATGGAAAACCCCGCAGCAAGTAGGCGGAAACTGGCGGAATCCCTCTGAGATGTGCCGATATTAAGGAATATCGGTGTCCCGACCCCAGGAAATTATTTTTGAGAAATAAAATTCGGGGGTCCCACAGGCAGGATATTCGAACCCGTCTCCTCCGCTTTCAGGGCCCAGAGATTTAACTCGCGTGTTGCCACACTCGCTACGCTCGTGAGGCAATCTCCACGCTCGAGGAATCTCCTCTTTCTCCCCCTTGTCGCACAATATACTATAATAATTCGTTGCATATACCTCTCTGTACAGATAATTTGCCGCAATGATATTTGCTTCTTTCATACCATGGAATGTCATTTGCAATATTTTTATGAACCGTTGAGGAATACACGCGCCAGGCTTTACGATAAATATAGGGAATGGTTGATAGTTCACTACATTCTCGCCCTTTGAGAAATATGCTCAACGGATTTACGCACATATCTTCTGCAGATTCCTGGCGAACACTGTCGCAAACAACGCATCTTTTTGTTCCGCCTAGAATTCGGATACAAATCACGCGTCGATTTTGAGTTTCCGTCTGTATTTTTGAAAATTTCTGAGTTTTCTAGTTGATTTATGATTGATTGATGAATTGGGAATTTTCTCGAACGAAAATATACAACTGCAGTAGAGATCATCATCGATGAAAACGAAATGGTCAGTCTTCGAAATTATCAACTTATTGGTAATTCTCAGTTAATCAAATAAAATCATGATGAAATTGTGCACCCAAGTTATCAATATACTACAGGTTCCATGGAAAAATTGTAATCATTTTGGAACAATTACGCACCTTCCGCAAGAAATGCCAAAAAACATAATCATAAAATTATACATTTATTTTTAAAAATGTCGAGCTTTAATTCATTATATATTATTTTGATTTTTCATTATCGAAACTTATAATAGTAAAAAATACACATAAAAAACAGTAAAATGTACGAACCATCAGCTGTTGTAATAACAAACGCAGCGAAAACGAACACTAAAAAAGGGCTCATGGTTTTTTATGTAGACGATCTTTTACGTAAAATCAATGAGTTTAATGTCGACGAGAAACAAGAAATAATACTTTTAGACAGAGCACGTAAAAGAATAACTTGACACTGAAATTATTTATGACTGCTGCTGCTGCTGCTGCTGCGTTTCTTTGTCATCTGCAATCATCTGACTGACATTCTGACATCTCTGTATCCGACTGCACCGAAAAAAAACTGGAAAACTGCATACATGTTTCCCAGGCCCGTCGACAGGGGGGGGGGGGCGTTTCCCCCCTGGCCCGGACTTCTGGGAGGAGCCCGGATTTTTGGCGGAAACGCTAATTTTGTACAACTACATTAGAAAAAAGTGCTGCACTCGAATGTATCATCGTCATTCGTATATATATATTATAATATATATGTATGTATACACAAATATAATTTTTGTTATGCTTAAAAATTTTTCCAAAGATAAGGGGGCCCGTGTGTTGTAGCCCCCGGGCCCATATTTCCTCTCGACGGGCCTGGTGTTTCCCGCCGTTCGAATACACTTCGACAGTTTTCGGATTTTTTCGATTCTTTGGACCTTTATGGGCCCTTCACAGAGTTTCGAAGCTTAATTTTTTATTAATGGTAACTGACAGAGGTTTCATGGCTCATAAAATATCATTCAGCATAAAATGAAATAAAACGAGCTGACAGTGCAAAATCCTCGAATCACTTGAAGATTATATTCACGAGAATGATGACCTTCCGTTATTAAAGGGTCTCCAATTTAGATATTCAGGAGTTTTTCAATTTCGGAGTTTGCGAAATATGATTTAAATTTTCGTCAATTTAACACAAATGTAAACAAAATCATTAATTTTAATACATTATGTATCAATTAACGTTGAATTTTAGTGCGAAAAATGTCCGTAATTACTCAAATTAGCAAAGTGCTTAAAATTTTGCTTACTTATTCAACGATCAAGAATTATGCAAATATTAAATTATAGCAGGAAAATTAATAACCATAGGGGCCATTCATAAATCACATGATGCGAATTTCGACATATTTTGATCCGTCCCCCCCTACGTGACGCTTTTTGTATGCTTGTAACATTGACGATGATACTCAGGCAACCGCCCCCCCCTCCCCCCCCCCCCAAAGTATCACATGATTTATAAACGGCCCCATATCAAAAAATCTCTAACTTGTCTAATAGTCTAACTTGATTCAATGTGACAATAATGATTTGTTGCTATAGAATCAATTCTCACATTTCTTGCCCCCCTCCCCCCCCCCCCTAAAAATCAACCTACGGAACGTGGAGAACGAGTAAATCCAAAAAGTACATTTTTTCTAATTTTTAATCTTTTTTTTTAAATTAATGTAAATAAACAAGATTGTCAATCGAATTCAGACATTCGTAAACTCAAAGTTTTGAAGAAATATTTAAATAAAAAAAAACCGGCTCAAGTTCGAAAAAAGTTCCTTTTTTCATCTTTTATTCAGATAATGTAAATACTGCTCCCACGGAAAAAACCGTCTCGCACTCGGTCTCATGACTCAACGTCCCGAGCTAAAAAAAGCGCTTAGCAAAAAAATGAAATAAAAAGATGTAAATAAAAGAAGTGGGATCATCGGGCCCGCAAAAGTGGGGGAAAGACCCGCAACACAGGTGTGGTGCGGTCAGTCTGGTAAAGAGGACAATGCCGTCCTTAGTCCCGCGGCTCACCTCTTTTCCCACTTCTCGCCCACGCATTTCGCGTTATTTTTTATCCGATTTCACCGTGATTTACGCTTTTCCAGAGTAAAGAATATGCGCGTCTCAACAAATTTTCGCACGCGAAAACAGTGAACTTGGTGTCGACCAGTGAATATTCACGTGAGTTACGATCTTCGAAATCTGGGCCATTGCGCAATCGACTTTCTTCCATTAGAATGAAAAAAACAAGAATCATGGATTGGATTTTTCGTTCTACAATTAAGACAGAATGAAGTTGTACAAATTGAGGTTTTAGGCTCTTACTGGAGATTAAAATCTATTTGCGTACGCGAGAATTTTTCTCCGTCCATGACGGTATGGGGGTTTAAATGAGAGCAAAATTTTTAAAATACTTCTCATTTTGGAATAAGTTGATGTTACTTGCTGCTTTTTAGAAAAGATCCGATGAAATCGTATTTTTTGATTCATTTTTTCGAACATTTTTCGCAAGTTCTAAAAAGCTTGAAAATTATTCCAAGACAATAAACTTTCCGAACATTATTTCGAGTGGCAAACTCCGAAAATGTTCAAACTTCAATCTTTCTTTTTTCCGAACTTTGGACTTGTCGACTTTAAAAGTGTTGTCTTCGCGCTTTTGCATTTTTAGAACTCTGGCATTTTGAATTTTACGATTCCAATCATTCCAAAATTTATTTTAGGGATTGTTATTTCGGATTCTGAATGTTTTGGTGGGATTGTAGGTGCGCGATGAAGCTGATGATTTTTGCGCTGATGAGCGCGACGTGCCTGGGCCAAATCCCGAATGATTGCAATGACCCAAACTGGCACAGTTTGGAAACATCGCATTCGGCCGAATTGAACTGCGGCGCCGAGTTTCAAAATCGCTGTCGGTGCCAAAGAACTTGCTACGATAGCCACCATCAATACATTGTCAATTGCACCAACGCGCATTTTGACGATGCTGATGTGCTTGCGCATCTTCCAAACAATACGCAGGTTTTGTCAGTTTATTTCCGAATTCCCTGATTTTCAAAATATTTATAAAACAGTAGAAATATGAATCTAAATATTTTTACATTCATCATTTCATAGTAATGTAAATAAAATATCAACATTTCGAGGACTTTATATATCTAAGATATCAAAACCTCAGATTTTTTTGACCTGATTATACCCTTTTTGATTGTTTTGCCCTGGATACAAAACCTTCGAAATTCCCTATGGCGGGAAATTTGAAATTATGAATGCAGTATATCTATATATGTGATTTCAAATGCATGCGCGAACTAAACTCGCGCTTGCGCAGATGAGTTTATGGATCGTGACGTATCCCCGAAATTCCGGGATTTGGAGAAACAAAATTCGACGACTTCCAAAAATTTCCAAATTCTAGTTTTGAAAAGAATCGATGAAATCGAAAATTAAAATTAGGAATATTTTTCTGTTCAAAGGTTTTAATTTTTACGGGGAACCGTTTAAGATCTCTGCCCTGGAATGTTTTCGGGAGCATGGACTTGCTCCCGAATCTGCGAGTCATCGACATGTCGAACAACGGTATTCGGGAAATTCCTGGGAAAGCGTATCATCACGTGAAAAACGTGCAGCGTTTGTTGCTCGATTTCAACGAGCTTTCTTTAGACCCGGCGCGGAATCATCCCCGGCTGTTCTCCAATTTCATATCCCTTTTGGAGCTACATTTGACCGACGCTTTTGAAGACGGTCCTCCGAGAAGTTTGGCCGAAACTTTGCACGATATTTTCGTCAATAGGCGAGTGAACATTTGGAATTTCGGAGTCTGAGAATGGGAATTGAAAATATTCAAAATTTGTTTGTTTGAAAAATTCGAATTATGAGAATTCCGAACTTTCAATATTCAAATTCGAGTATTATAATCCTTGAATTATCCATTTTCAAACTTGATAATATTTTAATGATAAACGAAAAATTGACCTTCAGTATTATTAACGAAAAAAAATGTTTCGCAAAATCATTTTTCAATGCCATTTAACCACTGCAAACCAACTTATTTTACAGTAATTTGACGCTTCTGATGAAATTGCATCTGGAGCAAAACGAGATCTCGGAATTTCGAGAAAGAAAAGTTTTTTGCGATTTGCCAAATTTGCTGGATCTTCATTTGGGGGACAACGCTTTGACGGAATTGCGTTTCGACATGACCTGTCTCAGAAAATTAAGGTTCCTGGACCTGCAACGCAACAAATTTTCCAGGGTACTGGACAGGGATTTGCGAGTCCTGGACAGTTTTCCCAAGAGGAATCAAACCCTGACTGTTGATTTTTCGGGAAATCCTTTCCAGTGTTCTTGTAAATTGAATAATTTCGTAAAATGGATGGCGAGGACAAAAGTGAACGTGAGAAACAAAGAATTGTTGCGTTGCAAAGAACCAGGTAATTGCGTTATCATTTCTTGTTTAACTTTTTGATTCGTATTGTTTTCTTACTTGAATAAAAAATAATCACAAAAAATGTGGAGTCAATCAGGTTGACTTGACATGTCAGAATTTTACATTTATTTACTTGTATGGATAAATTATTCATCGAATCTAAGAGTCCTAAAAATTTATAAAATTGAAAAAAATCGATGTTTTAAATTCTTCCAGACAACTCAACAAGCCCAATTCACGAAATCGAAGGTTGCACCCCCTTGGAAAAAACAAGAATGCTCGAATTCGAGCAATACAATTCGATAACCGGAGCGCCAACAATTTTACTGTATTTGCTTTCGACACTTTTAGTTGTTCTCGTATGCGCTCTGATTTACGTGCAACGAAAAGAATTGAAGAAAAAAATTTCCCCGGTTTTAGAAACGGTACACAAACGAGTGCATTACACATCGATCTCAACAGGCGAATCGCGAGAGGCAGAATCATAAACGTCCTATCTTCATTTGTACATATTATTTTATAGTGCCAATGATTTTATTCAATAAAAAATTTCGACCACTACTGAAAATATGAAAGATCTCTAAACCAACCCTTCAGTCCTGAAGCTGATCAAGTAATCCGTGAATAGAAGCAAGTATTTTATTTTTTAAATCAATACAAACAACAGTATCTATTAAAAAAAAAGAATATTAATATGTTCAAATTAGTTGTACGACATATACTTGGGCGTGGCCGAGAATTTAGCGTAAGATTTGATGACCTTGTTGACGGCTTCGAGGAAGTCTTTTTCCGTGGCCACTTTTCGGCGAGCGCGGATAGCGAACATTCCCGCTTCGGTGCAAACGGAGCGAATTTCGGCACCGGTGCTATTGGGGCAAAGACGACCTAAGAGCTCGAATCTGATGTCGCGTTCGACGCTCATGGAACGGGCGTGAATTTTGAAAATGTGAGTGCGCCCCTCCAAGTCCGGGAGGCCAAATTCTACTTTTCGGTCCAAACGACCAGGACGCATCAAGGCCGGGTCCAAAGTGTCAGGCCTGTTCGTGGCCATGAGTACTTTAATATTTCCTCGAGGATCGAATCTGCGATAAACGAAAATTGAAAAGTTATCAATTGAATCCTTGTAAATTCATAGGTTTAAAAATTGGAATTTTTGGATACATATTATAATTCTTAAGGATTTTTGGATTTCGAAAATTCAAAACGTACCCATCAAGCTGATTAATGAGTTCCAACATGGTACGTTGAACTTCATTATCGCCACCAGCTCCGTCATCGAATCGAGCACCTCCGATAGCGTCAATTTCATCGAAGAAAATAAGACAGGCTTTTTTACTTCTGGCCATTTCGAATAATTCGCGAACCATACGAGCTCCCTTAACAAAAAAAAAAAAAAAAAAAAAAACAATATTAAAGAATAATTATCTGGTAAACAATACAACTATCATTTAATTGGCGTAAAAAAATTGGTTTATACAATCACACACCTCTCCCACGTATTTTTGGACCAATTCAGATCCGATGACACGAATGAAGCAAGCATCTGTACGATTTGCTACGGCTCGAGCGCACAGAGTTTTACCAGTTCCGGGAGGCCCAAACAATAAAACACCTTTTGGTGGCTCGATTCCCAAGTTGACAAATTTTTCCGGCTATAAAAAAAAGTTTAAAAAATACAATTATTTTACATTCCAAATCCAAAAAGTTGAAGATTTGCAATGCTTGAAGCCTAAGATTCCATATTCTAACAAAAATATTCCACAAAAATTATCGTACATGGAGAAGAGGAGTTTCTACGACTTCTCGCAACTTCTCGATTTGTTCCTTGCAACCGCCTACATCACTATAAGTGACGTCCGGTTTTTCTTCAACCTGCATCATTGTCACGGTTGGGTCGATTTTTGGTGGCAGAGGAATGTGAATCTGGTACTTGTTCCTGTCGACGCCGACTCGCATGCCTTCCTCGATGTCCGTGGGTGCCACTGAGTCTGCGAGGTCAACCACAAACTTGGCGAATTGTTTGACATTGATTATATACTTTGGGTCGTCGGAATCTGCATTAATGATTTTTGTGCATCGCGCCACTTGGAGGGGTTGCTCATTTTGCAGGGTTTGTTTGTCCGCCGCAAGATCCCATAACGCAGGTGGAGCGAGACCAGTGTCGGATTCTTTGATACCCGTGAGTTCATTGACACTCTTAATTATCGTTTGTATGTCGTCTTCTCTGACTTTGATGCTTTTCGTGTAGTGACCTTGACCCTGGAAAAAATATTAATCATTATGAAAACTTTTGGTGAAATAAAAAAATTTAGAATAAAATTCTGTGTCATTTCTCAAATTTTCCTAAAGTAAATTTTTGTGTTTAATTGAAATATGCAACCTTTTTTATACATTTTTTCACTACGTTTCCTGGACTCTGCTAAATCTACTGGATTGTTACAGATTTAGATGCTTCTTTGGAAATGAAAAAACAAAAATGTTTTTTGCTTTCAGTTCATTATTGAAGAACTTAGAATAAAAAAAATTTATGAAAATAAACTCACGTAGGCTTTCAGAAGAGCAATATCACCCTCGTCCAAAGCTGAAAACGGAAAAAACAATGACAATTAAGATTTTTGGAAATTCTGAAAATCAAGGTTAGAATACTTACGTTTAATATCTTCTTCTGATTTTTCTTCTTCAGATTTTGTTTTTCGCATATCGTCTCCTAAATGATCTGGCATTTTGGCGATTTTGTGAACTATTCAATACAAAAAAAGGTCTTTTTCCTTCAACTTTTTTTGACAACAAATAATGCACAACGACACCACACCACCACTACGTATGTAAACTGCCCAGTCATGAGCCTTTTTACGCAGGTCCTGTCTCCTGCATAGACGCGCGATTTTAAAAAAAAGACAATGATTTTGCCAAATTTTACATAAATATAAAGGATAATCAAGAAAGTGAGCGTCCAGAATGATTATTTTAAGTTGTTTCAATAATAAAAGTACACAGTTCTTTAAAAACGAATTTTTTTTCGAACAGTTTTTGCAGTATATAAAAGTCTCAATATAATGCCGTCGCCATTTTGGATTTACCCTCCGCCGACATGTGCGCTACCAAATTTGTATGTGCTCAGTAGATGTCACCATCATGGCGGTTCTGAATTATTCTGTATCTCTTACGTCTGTAAATACGTCATCCTTTTATTAATCGATCACGTACACTGACGCACACCAAGCAAATACCAGCAAAGCCCCCCGAAGGTGCCCAAAGGTCTCAATGAAAGTCCCAGGGGACCGGGGGGCACTAGCGCCGCCGCCAAATAAAGACCATTAAGTAACTGTCATTAACTGAAGACCTGCAATCGATCACGCTCGGCTCCTCATTCGTTCCCATTATTCCCTTTGAAATTAAAGAACCCGTCAAACATCGAAATGGGCGAGTGCACCAGTAGTGTTTTCCTGGACCAGTGACATCGCGATCGAAAAATAACGAGTCCTTGATTCGGAGAAAATCAGTGCGCGGAAAATTGGAATAAACAGACAACTCAGGGGACTTGGACTATGACGAGGTAACGAACGGCGCAATGAGGTACTTCGGGTACGCGGTTCTCACGCTCTTGATGCGGGTCAACGGTGAGTTTTCATCCGAAAGGTCATGGATTAGAAATTAGAATTTTGGTGTTTGTTTTTTAGGGTTGATTTGAGTTGGCGTTCATTGGTAGATTACTTTGTCGGGGGAATGTTTGGGGTATTGATTTTCTAGTTTTTTTTTTTTTTTTTTTTTTTTTTTTTTTTTTTTTTTTTTTTTTTTTTTGTGGGGGGGG
>JAPYZK010000600.1:0-25006 GCA_030522785.1 Platygaster equestris
CATTAAAAATTCTAAAACTTTGGAAGTTCGCAAGCTCTGAACTTTACAATTTCTCGAAATTCTCTAAAACATCGAAATCTATCTGATTCTCCAAATTTTTAAATATCCAAAAACTCTAGAACTTAAAAATTTCCATCATTTCCGAAACTTCGATTTTTTCTTCGAAATCATTCAATACTTTCAGAACTACCGAAACTTTGAAAATTCTAAAACTTTAGAAGCTCGCAAGCTCT
The DNA here is from genome assembly GCA_030522785.1 of Platygaster equestris. Taxonomy (NCBI): domain Eukaryota; kingdom Metazoa; phylum Arthropoda; class Insecta; order Hymenoptera; family Platygastridae; genus Platygaster; species Platygaster equestris. The sequence continues at coordinate 234 of JAPYZK010000600.1, forward strand.
GGATTTTAAATTTCTCGAAATACTCCAAAAGTTGAAAATTTTCCGAATTCTCTAAACTTTGAAGTGTCCGAAAACTCTAGAACTCCAAAATTTACAATACTTTCAGGACGTTTATACAGCAATTTTATAAGCAGTTATCTTCTATACATAAATTTACACATTTAAAAATGTATCAATATATATTACCGGTAAACGAATTGCTTCTGAGGTTTTTCATTTCTCATAAAGCATGTCGTACAACCTCATAACTCTCCTGAAAAGTTAGGTGGACTTCTAAGTTACTGAAAAACTTATAAGGCGATATGATCAGATATCAGGGAACTTTTTCAAAAATTACCCATTAAAAACCCATTAATTAATCACCCAAATTACCCATTAAAAAGTTTTCTGGAGTCTCGTGAAGTTGCCTCATAATATGTTCCATACCTCACAAGGTCACCTCATAATATAAGGTTATATAAAATGCATTGTAATGAATAAAAAACCTTGAAAGAATTTTGGAAAATTGTAAAAGTTTCACAATAATTGTTTGAGGTCAAGATTTACAGGGCAAGTCAAAATCCTTATCGATTCTCGATCTTTTCGTAGCAAAAATCACATTGCACAAAGCCTTCTCGATACTTTCTGGTGTAAAATGACTCAATTTTGAGTAGCTTCTCCATCAATCATTTTCCAAAAACAATCGTCAGCATTCACGACGAAAATTTTCAATTCAAATGTCGTTATTAAAATGATACTTGATTCAAAGATTACACCGAAAGTAATGTCAATGTAAAGAACATTCTGAAGTGTTCAGAACCACATTTTCGAATCAACACATTCACATTCAAAAATTCGTAAAACCGTTAATGAAAGAACATAGAATACAAACAAAATTAGTATCCAGAGACTCAAAAAATTTCTGCTCACTACATGTATTTATAAGAACACGTAATCGCACTGCAGAAAATCGCGCCCGTACTTCCTCAATCCAGCAAAACAACGAATATAACTCAATAGAGTTCTTCTGCCTTTCGTTTTTGCATGCGAAGTGACCGAGCACCAAGTTTCTTGCGTCTACGCTCGTGTTTCGAAACCATCTCCTTATTTATCGAATAACGCCGATGTTCCAATAATAATTGCACGATCCTTGCTCAAAGATGCAAATGCGATTGCAAAATTAAGCTCGTGAGTCATCAGGTTGGGCGCAATCCATTTTTTTCGAATCAGGAAAAAACTAGTCAAGGATTGATCTTTCTCCGGATACTCAAGTCAAATCGATACACATTATTGTCATGCAATTTTTTTTTTCATTTTCCCCAGTGTAAAAAAAAAATAATTTTCAATTATTACAGTTACACGGAAAAATACGGAAAATCTTATATAGAATTCGATGATTGGTTTCCGAATCTCCCGTCTTTCTTTCTGAAACTAATTTCACGTAATAACCGCATTTTCAGTGTGAATTACTCATTGGAAGAATTTATTCGACAGCTTCCTCGGTGGTGTCCATTAATCATACGCTTATTCGCGTAATCGTGATAGAAATTGCATAACTGACTCCGTAGTTTCGTGAATTGTTGAAAAAATAAACGGTGTTTTTTTCATAAATTGACTTTTTTTGTTATATATTTTTATTGGCTTGAATGAAACAAAAATTTGACTGGGGCAAAATTTATAAAATTGGGAACTCGTGTTCACAGAGTTCTCTGATATTAAAAAAAAAAGAAGATAGCAGTTTGATTTAAGATACTTTACTTACCTGGAGGTAAAATGATATCCTATAAAATTCAAGCACTACACCAAATTCACCATATCAAACTTTGGGAAGCTCGCTTTATATCTCGAAAAGTGGAAGGATGCTGAAGATGATACTGAATTCACGGCAGTTGTGCCGTGATATATACGGGGAAGTCGAGAGACTTTGAAGCACTTTCACTGTTTACGTCGAGTTTGGCATCACATGCACAGCTTCTTTAATAGCACTTAAGTTCGGTGCATGTTCGAACACGCGATTTTTTGCACGCGTGAATGCACTCAAACGTACGCTTTGATTTGATTTTAATGAATGTTCCATTGATTTTATGAATTGGTAATCGAACGAGAATTGAATTGAATTCTCAGTGTAATTTCACTAAATTTGAATAGTATCTCATTTTTTGCTACGCTTGATTTCTTTCGGCTCGATTTTTCGAGATTCAGATGTTTTTGATATCAATTTTTTGAAAAAACCAAGAAAAAACAGTTTTTTTAACAGTTTTTTCCATTTTTTCGATGCCGCCAGGAAACATCGTCATAAATCAGCAATAAATCAAAACATTAATACAAATCAATTCGCCTTCTCTCAGTCTCTTTAACCCTTAGCAGGGACTTGTTTAATCGTCAAACAAATCACGAATTCTCTTCAAACACTGCCCTTAAAATAGAAAAAAACGATAACATTTTCCTCAAAAGAGTTGCAAAAGTGATCATGTTCAAGTCGAACATTTTCTTAGCTGTCAGCATGATATTCCTATTAGTTTTACCCATTAGGAAAACATAGTTCCTACGAAATTCGCGAGCCTCTAAGTACCAATCGCCCGAATAAATTGAATTCGTCAATTTCGCAAAACTCGATTGTAATAAATCTCCCGACCAGCAATATAAAAACAGCTGGATAAGATCTAAATTTATGTAATGAGCGCTTTTTAACATTATGTCAAAATTGTGCATATTTGAAGCAATTAATAATTGAAGTCCTAAAAAGTTCAAAAATTGATTAATCCGTCTTTTTCCCAACCCGTAAGAATAGCATTCGCTATACTTTTCAAATTCACAATTCCAAAATCGATACCTAATGCACTGATCAAGATCCCAATGATGATAAACTGATTTAAAAGCATGAACGAAAAACTACGATCTAGATTTTTCACCAGTTGTAACAAATGACAATGCCTTTCTATCAAGGATTTAAACCTGCATAGCGCTTCGTCGTCAGTGTCCCCAATGCTGATCATTTCGAAATCCATCTGGAGTATTTTAATCTGCCCACACAAGTGCAATAATAAAGCAACGAAATATACATCGTGCGTCACGCTGCCGATGCAGATATAAAAAGCCTAGTCAAATCATTCCAAAAATCTAAGTCAATAGAAACTCAGAAAAATCTCACCAATATTTTCTGTGTCTTACCTGCATCGTTTGAAGGGCATAAAGTGCATAATACGTCATCTTAGACACCTCAGCGAACAGAACAACATTCCTCAAAGGATATATATTTCCCTCTATGTCAGACGATAATTCCTCTAAAATAGGACTGCTCACGACTGACGAGAACGACACGAGAATATTCAAAGTCTGCCCGAAACACACGAGACGACTGATTTTGACGTACTTTTTCATAACGTGAATGTGGGAAATGTCTTTCACGTTTTCCCAGTCATCAGCAGCTGACAGATAATTCGAGAACAACGCATCTCGATGGTACCAACAGGTAACGGTCTTCACTAAGCTCAAAATACTCCAGAGCCCGAAGGCTATGAAGCCAAATACAATTCCGGATTCACCACTGCTCGTCATCGCCTCCCAAAACATCATACACACTGTGAGTGCCTGGACATTTAATTGATCCAATGACACGATTTTCCTCATCCGTCCATCCGTTGCATACATACCTGCATAAATGACGATAACACAAACCAAAAATTATCGATCATCTTATTTTCCCCGAGTGGCCATGTGCCGCAAAGGTAAAGCCACATTTTGTTCAAGCCAAATTCACGAACGAACCAAACATTTTCAGAACCGATTTCTGAGGATCTCATTTTTTGAGCTTCCTCTTACTGCTCTTGAAAATTTTTCAAACGCTTCGTGTATCGTTAGTGAAGCGTCGAAACGTAAGTACAAACATAGAAAAGAGCATTTGAGTGCATCGGGCAGGAGGCTCAATCAACTGGAGAAAATACAATTCAACGTGCCTTCAAATTTTAAAAAATTAATCAGATGCAAATTGTAGGTTGTGTAAAGTTCATAAACAACGTCGAGCGACTCGAGTTTGTAAATAAACTTTGGTTCGGATGCGAAGTTTTAAATTGCATGCTTTTATTTTTATACCAGAGGGGAAGTTTGAGAGGGTGAACGTCAGAACTTATTGACGTGTGGTTGCGAACGGTGCAAAAAAGTACACGAATGGAATCGAGAATGAAGCTTTTTTTTACGAGTCTGAAAAAATGACGGGAGTGGATGACTGTTAGACATTTTTTATCGGCTGTTTAGTTAAACAATAACTTGAGGCGATGAAGTAAACAAAGTTTACGGGAAGTTCGTTTTGCGGAGGGTCATATTTGTGATGAAAAGGGTATGGGACGGGGTAAAGAAGGCTCGGTGTAACAATCAATAACGCAATTATATAGCACAGAGTTGAGGCGTGTGCCACCTGTTGCGTGGTTTTTTATGGTGTTTGCAGTTTTGCTGTGACGAATTGTTTTTTGCCAACTTTACGGCATTTTTACCAATAACGGTGACATTTGCGTTATGACATTCATAGAAAAAACGTATGACAAATACTTTGATCGTTGTAAGTTTCGCGTATCAATTAAGATTTATACGACTTATCTATAGCTAGAAGCACTCGAGGCACAACGAAACAATAGTATCATTATTATTACACTGCAATTCGATTTCCGAGTGCTTTAAATCGCACATAGCTCAGATTTGCATTGAGTTATATTACCTATCACAAAATGGGAACCTGAGCAATAAATCACCGAATCGTTAACATAATTCATTAATAAATGAGGTATTGGCTTCGTGAGAGAAAACTGGAAATGATAGGAACCCGGAAATCCGTGGAAGAATGGGCAGAAATATCAAAATTACTTCAAAATTCCAATCAAGTAGATTTTCAGTGTGTTGATATTGATGATTTTTTAATTTTTTCGATTTACTATTTAAAAAACCTTCAACGGTCAAAAATTGTTTGAGGAATAAAATAATCGGGAAATTTTTTAAATTTCACTCTACAAACTCAAAAAATGTAGTTCGCAGAAAGCAATGGATGAAATCGAATGATTTTGAAAAATAAAGTCATTAATCGGATCTTTTATTATCGCGTCGAGCTATTCATTCGCGAATCTATACAGCATTTTCCAGAAATTTCGAGCTCAGAAATTTACAGACGTGTGACAATGGACAGAAATGTCAAAATTACTTAGAAATTACACTCGACAAATTCACAAAATGTATAAAATGAAAAGCAATCTATAAAATCGAGTGATTTTACGATACTCAGTCATTATTCCGAATTTACATTATCAGGCGTCGAGCGATTTGTACGCCAATCTACACAGAATATTACTTTTCAATGGCAAAATGGTCCTCGATTTTGATGATCGGATGTTCATTTTTTCCGTAAAGAGTGTACAAATCGATAGAAATAATAAAAAAAACTTTTACACGAGAAACTTGGACGCTACAGTGCAATTTATCAAAAACTATAAGGTATATTTTCGAAATTTCAAGTTTATACATTCACAAACGTGTAAGAATGGCAAAACATATCAAAATTCGTGTGAAATTCCACTCTACAAACTCCGAAAATGTTTCGAACATTTCATGCACTGTACTAATTCATAGATCTATAGATTGAAGTCTCTAAATAAATCCTCCTGAGAATGGAAATCTTCTCTTCAACATGATTGCACGTATATTATTACCCAATTTACGCGCTTTCGCGTATTTTCCTGAGATTTTTTCTCACCCACGTGCGTATAGAACGACGGCGTACTTTATTATGCTGAACTCTGGCCCCTGTTATAATAATAAACGAAACCCTATAGTGAAAGGCAGACAGTCCCGATTCTGTTTCACGGAAAGGATTCTACGTGCGGTGAGCTAACGCACGCCGCACGCTCGTCTCATTTACGTAACACCGGCTATTAATTGTCGGGATAATTGAAACGAGTGAGATAATGAAGTCGGATGAACCCTTTAATTACTAAGGATCGTTCTTTCTCATTACATTACGAATGCTTCATTGTTTTCCAGCATAGCTGCAATACAGAATTATATATAACATAGAATAACAGAAAATTTAGGGATGAATTCGGAGGCTGTGGGAAATATTAATTTTCAGAATAAAATTCATCAGTCATTTGATCGCCTGTTTTCTGTTTTCCACGCATAATTGTCTGAATCCAATTTTGTCAATTTTTTTTTCTTCACTGGATATAGTTGATCATTTTTTTTTCTTTTTTTGTTGGTTTTTCCGGACGCATTTAAAAATTTTCTAATTTTCCGGAATTCACAAAAATAAATGTTTCGTGTGTTCCCTAAAAATCGAAAAAGTTGATAAATCTTCGAAATTTTCGGAATTTAAAAATGACGTCCATAAATTCCTCATAGCTAGGTTTTGTATTTTTCGGAAAAAATAACTTACATTATAATTAGTCTTTCAGAATTCACGAAAATATTCTTGCAATTTTCAGAAAAACTAATGAAAAATTGTACAGAAAATCACATTTCGTACATTATAATTCACACAAATTATAGTCCTCCCTAATTCAAACTTATGAAAGGATTTAATTTGTATATGGCCCCTTTGCCACGAACTTGTCTGAAAGACAGCATTGTTGACGTTCCTTGAGTTAAACCCTCCCTGAGCACAATTTGTAGAGACGTGTTTCTCGACGCTGAGCTATTTGCATAATTTGATCTGGCAGTGAAGGCAAACGGTCGATATTTACGTTTAGCCTGGATGACTTTATCGAAAGTTCGTTACACTAATTATTCCGGGACTCGGGAGTGAAACGTTAGACAGCTAATCGCTGGAGGCCTTCTCTGGAAATTGTGTTCCTTGATGGAACAGCTAGGGAATAGAGGTCACAGCGTTTTCTCAAATATTATTCCCATGGTCTTTTCATGGATACAACTCCCACTGCCACAAAAAAATGTTTAATTTCCAATTTTTGGTATATCCTTATTTTACAGATTTGATGATGTCATTTATAATGAAATTCAAAAATATTTTTTATCAAATATTTCATAATAATCAAATATGACTTCGTTCCTCGTAGAATTATTTATCGATTTTTTTACTAATTTGTATCACGCGATCTTTATTTTCAGGTACTTTCACGTAATTAAAAAAACTGTGAATCCTTTTTTCTTCACATCATAAATTTATATGTAAAAATGTACCTACTACCTTCTTGATATTTCATAAATGTGTATTTTATAGCCTCAAAATATCAATCCTGAATATTGTATTCTGACTTCTTTGATAAAAAACTGAGTCAACACTTTGTTTATTCTATAAGTTTCTACGACATATTAGCCATATTCGCTGCTTACGCTCATGTATCACACATGGCCTTTTGTCTCTCATTTTCACGAAAAAAAATCTTTGTAGATTTATACTTCGACCGCTCCTGCAAAACCCACTATGGATTGAACGTTGAAAATTAGCGCCCAATGTGAGAAAATTTCCCACGGTAACAAAACAATGATTTTTCTAATTACACAATGATGAGATAGCAGCAGCTGGGGTGATTTCGCACTCTGCAATTATAAGCGCGGAGAGGTGATCTAGATCGAATCAAAATCAGTGAACCATGCGGTGTCCGCTTCGTACGTCTTAAGTCACGATTTCAATGCAAATGTCAGCGCTCTGTGCTGCGTGCACATGCTGTCGTTGTGCATTCGTTTCCAGCGCGAGACAAAAAGCTTTTCAGCAGTCGCTAAAGCGTTGTGGTTCGCACAGTATGGGAAACAAACAAGAATTAGTATGTTGAATCGATGAATTTGAAATTTTTTGGAATACAAAAAAAGATCAGTAGATTTGAATTCAAGTGAAAATACAGGATCGGACGCTACTACAATCCGACCCGAGAGAATAGCCAAATAAAATGAAACCGAAAATTTTCGAGACTCATTATTAATTTCGATCACGATTGATGATTGATTTTTGTATGTTTTTCGATACTCCACGTCATTGTAAAATTATTGTTTATAGCTTAATCATCTCGAAAATTTCAAAAACAACTAAACTCTCGAATAATTAAGTGTATACCCAAAACATTATTTTTGTGATGATTCAAGAACTATAAGAAATCTACAGAATCTGAAACAGGCTGCGTATCCAGATGTAAGATTTGATACATTATTATACGTGGGACGTTTATCAAAATTCATCACTTTGCTGAGTATAATTCTGAAATCTCTGTAAAGAAATTCGGAAAATCTCTGGAAAATTTCAGAGAATTCCGTATATATTTTCATAATTCTCTATCATGAAAATAACTTAATTGATGAAAAATTGAATTAAACATCCGTCGAGTTCTAAAAATCATGAAAATGTTACTTAGTACATTTGAAAAATTCTGAAATGCTGAGTAAAATACATTATGTGAGAGTTTGCACGAATAACTTGCGTTATTTCGTCAAAGTTTCAAAAAACTCAGCCTCTCAATAAGTTTTTTCCATTTTTACTGAAGATGAATAATAGTATATTACCCAACGAGTGCAGAAGGAGCTTTTTTTACGAATGTGAGGTTTGCAAGACGAGCCGAAGGCCACATTTTGCAATCACATTCGTCAAAAAAGCCCTTCTTCACAAGTTAAGGACTATATTTTTTCCAAAAACGTGGAGAAAAGTCGATTTTTGACGTTTCGAGCTGTGGAGAAAATCGCATTTTCTCCACGGCGTTGGGAAAAATATTTTACATACCACGTACATAGTATGCATGATGAAAAGACGGTCATAAAAAAATTTATAATCATTCAAACGAATCTGCATAGACCATTGGAATTCCTTCAATTTTTTCGGAAGGTACACATAAATTAAAGAAAATGAATTCCACCCCTTGAAAACCGCCAGGAAAACCTTCCAAAACCAAAAAAAAAGAACGAGCGTGAGAAAAAGCCTCGTTCCTGCTTAACCAAGCAGGGAAATTTTAGCCTGGGCGTATAAGGTAAAGAGAGCGTTTAGCGCACGCCTCCACCTGCGTCACATTATTTAGCCTGAGCAGTGAATGTGGTCGTGTATCACGCGCTCTAATGCAGGATAAAAAGTCACCGAACGCGTGTACAATGCTTAATAAATAGCTTACGCGTAATTCCACACCGGTCATTACCACAACCCCACGTAACGGAAATTGAATAAATTCCTCAAAAGATCGGCAAACCCCTAATTTCCTTACAAATTTTTCCTGCTCGGGAAATCAAGGTAAATTGCACTCCGCAAACATAACTTGATAACGTTTCTTGCATTTTGAGTGACGTGAGAAACGTTCCGTTTGAAAAAAGGTACAAAATTGCGGTCAAAGTGAGATCGTGGATCGGAAAAACCAATTTTCAGCTGGGGCCTGCGCAATTGTGGCTCTTGATGAAACGAAAAATTGTGCAAAAGAACGGAACGTGGAGCATTGTAATCCACTTCAACTAACTTTGATAGTAAAATTATACAATCACTTTCGTTTGAATGGTGCAACTGCTTCGACCGTGGATGTTGGGGTAAAGGTCGTTACAGAAAAAGTACAAAACGAGGCTATTGCGTTATTAAGAAAATATTCATTATTGTCTTGATATAAAAAATCGCGAGGAAATACAGTTTGCGAAATATCTTTGTTTCCTCTGGTTTGTTCATCGACACTTTTGTTTGTCGGATAAAGTGTTGAAAAATTCACTGTGGAACAGAGGTGGGCGATAGTATTGCACTTTCTCTCTCTCGCCAAACGAGTGCTCATGTGAGAGAGAAAAAGACAGTCGCCTAGATGCCAATGCCTACTGTGGGTCTGTGTAATCGGATTTGAACTATTATTAATACGTGCTCTATATTAGCTAGTCATTTTGCTTAGAAATATAAGTCTTCAGAAATGTTATTTGAATCAGAGTTAATTTTTTAAACCTCAGTCTAAGAATTCGAAAAGTTATCAAAATCTTTATACATCAATCTTTTGAATTTTATTTATTGTCGCAGTTTGAGAATTTCTTATAAGAATTATTTGAATTTCGAAAATGTTCGAAATTATTGAAAACTGGAAGTTTTTCAAATTTTCTCGAAGACCTGTTAATTGAAAAAATGTGCAACTTTACTGTAGCAAAAATAAAAAAATTAAGGAATGTCTTCAAATTTTTGAACAAGTCACAATTTTTTCGAGTACAGGAAATTTAAATTTCATCAAAACTTTCGAAATTACTAAACTCGTGCCAAAATAGAATTTCGAAAATAATCAAAATGATTTTATTGTCGCATATTGCTCAAGTATTAGTGCAAAATGACTTTCTTTGCAAAATGCTACACTATTTTGAATTTTCACGGAATTCTAAGAATTTTACACTAATCTAAGAATTTTCCGGATTTCGAAAATTACAAGCTTCGGAAATTTTGTCTACACTTCGCTTTTCATGCAAAATGTTAAAAATCCCACACTATCGCAGAAATGTGTAGAATTCCTGAGAATTTGGAAATGTTGCAAATTTTTCACAATGAAAGTTCGCAAAAAAAACATGTGTGAAATTATAATACTTGACAGAATGTGGAAAACTAATGTAAACTTAAACATGTTCAACATATTTTCATGTCTAAAAGAATTGTAGAAACTCCGTCATTCGAAACTGCTACAGGAAAAAAGTCTCCGAATTTCATGGGGAGTCTATGGTTTTCCGTTATTACAGTAATGTCTGGAAACACTGTGTACGTAAATTCAAAAATACATTGATTTCGAATTCAATAATTAAAAAATTACATGACTTTTTTTAGTGTAAATCACGTCTTTAAGCGATTCATGTTTAACATGAAATTTTTCAATGACTTCTAATGAACTATTACGAATATTCATAAAATTCCAGGAAGGTAATTTCATCGATACCTAAAATGGTTCAACATTTCTTTAAGATTGACTATTAAAACAAAAAAACCGATGATAAATTACGTAATTTTCTAAAAATTTCATCATTTTCCATAAAAATCTAAGTCACAAAGAAAAACCTAAATATGCAGTCTAAATCTCAGATGTCTAACAAAAAAATTCATCCCTTCGATACTCCTCTTTACACAAGATTCCTAACTTTGTTAAAAACACCAAAAACCACTGAAGACATAAAATTTTGGAGTCAGCTACGCTGAATTCGTGCAGCCCCTTCCGCCCAGCTTGTGACTTGTGAACCGTACGAAGTATAAGAACTCCAATGACCACGCAATTGTATCAGTTCTTAACTCCTTCTCGGAGCAAGTTCAACGCTATTCTCAGTGATCAAACAATTAGTCCTATCTGTGAGTACTTTCCATCCAAAATCAACCAAAAATCAAACTCCCCCGAAATCCAAGCCCACCAAAACCCCCCAGCTTCGAATCTTCAATTTCTCTTCACTTCGGATCCCAACTTTTATCAAACTCCGAATCATTAATAACCGGACTATTTTCATTCCATACTTTCCGACATTTCTAGTCCAACAGTCAATTAGATTCAAAAAGTGCAGTGAATTCCCATTTTTTTCATAGCATGCAAAAGTAAAAGTGCGAAATGTAATGCAGGTCAGCCAGCATAGGCTGCAGGGCATGAAAGGGCGACGTGTGAAAAATCAAACCGCGAACGTGCAGGTCTCCCGATGTGTATCTAGATTATATCAGCGAAAGGGTTGTGTAACGGGGCCGGTAAAAGTTTCGCGCCGCGAACCAGATGGGAAATTTCGGATTTGAACAATTGCGAGCGCGTTGCGACACGGGAGTCACGTTTCGCGACACTAATCTGTTGCTTTGGATCTTTGATTACGCTTTTTTTTGCCCGAACGGGCGTGACCTCAATTCCGTTGTAACTTAATCAACGCCGTTTCTATAAAAATCGACTATTCTTACGCGTCAGAGTATACTCTTATAGATTATCACTCGAGAATGAAAATTGTAAATAAAAATATATTTCTCCGTGTTCAATTCGCACTGCTTTAAGAATATGAATCTCTCTATATTGATTAAAAGACCTCAATCGCCCCCCCCCCTCCCCCCCCCGCTCTGTCGACAGCTTTTTAACTTTTTAAGTTTTCAAGTTCTATAAAGTCACCTTGTGTCCCTGTAAATCCCTTGAAATCTCAAAAAATACTTTTTTGTTGTGACATTTCGCTCCGCAAAGTTGGTACTACTACTTCGTAATCTTGAGAACGAGGCGATGAGTACAAATTAAAAGTATAATGATAGGCCTTCATGGGGGTTGGCGCGTGAAGTTTCGAATTTTCAAAAATGATACTTAAAACAATTTTCCATTTCTTGGCAGTGCAAAAGTAAATTCAAGAATTTTTCACATTGAAAAAAGTTCAGTTCATAACTAAACTATAGATATACCCCAGTGAAAACAATGACGCAAAAAACGGGAAAATGATAAAAAATACGCATTTTTTCCCATCGTTCGATTTGATGCATGACAGGCATTTCATCGGTTCGTAAAGTAATACAGCGTGAATGAATTAATAGCGCGCTCCACATACATCGGGAAAATTATGCCCGTGCGTAAACTAAACTTGTTGCTTTCGCAAGAAAATTCATATAGAATGATAAATTCGTTCCAAGGCCGGTGTATCGTGGCGATCGTTTTCAATAATGCTTCCAAGATGACAGAGCGAGCGGGAAATGGATACTTATTGCATCGATCGCCATGAAAACTCGATTCGGTAACGCGCAAGAGATTTGTAATTCAGCGTGTCCATTTCTTTCGGGACCGATCGTGCATGGAGGCAATGGACGGAAATTTCCGGACCACTGAAGAAATCTCTGGCAAAAAGTATTGCGTCATTGACGGGACAAGTCGGAAGCGGATGAATTAGAACAGAAAAACCGATGGAATTTCGTATTTGATTCGGCTCGCATTTCGCGAGCCAAAATACGGTTCAATAGAAGTTGTGGCTCAATGATGATGCGAATAATCACATTTTCGGGGAAATTTCGGAAACAGAGCTCGAATTTATTCAGTTTTCCTAAAAGAAAATGATTGTTTTGAATAATCATTTCATTTACCCTCTTCTCCAGAAAGAATCAATTATCAATGCATCGAATCACGGTACAAATTTGGCGGTTTCAGATCGATTGCAAAATGCTCATCATGAAAATCCTATTAATCGTGTGGTGCGCCACCGTGGCTTTGGCGCTCCCGGCACACGACACGTCAAAGTTGAAAAGCAAAAAGCACATCGTGGAAATCGGGGGTGTACACTATGACGTGAAACCTGGACCGGACGTGCACCAGGAAGCTTATTATGTTTCTCCTGAGTACGCTGACGTTTACGCCGCAGCGACTCATGAAAAACCTGTCGATGGAAGTCCGCACACGGGGTATTCCGTTGGTGGAAGTTTGGTTAGCATAGCACAGGGTGAGAATCGTGAATTTTGCGAGTTTCGAGTCTAACAGCCAAATGACTGATGTTTGGATTGGAAATTTAAAAATCATCCTTATTGTTTTCCTAGCAAGTCAGGTGATTTTTTAGTTTTCAATTTCGATACACTTGACATAACTTTGCGATAAAAAAAATAACGTGAAAAAAATGATTTAGATGACTCCGGAGGAAGATCTGTTTGATCATCACCTTGGTCTCGTTACCAAGACCTTAGATTTAAAAATATTTCTCAGGAAATGATCATATCCTAACATATGTACGTTCATTTTGACACTTTTATCGTGATTTATCTCATCTATTATCATGTCTCCAATTGTTGATAAGATTTTGAAGTGTAAGATACAGTCCAGTCTATTCCTGCTCTTTTAAGGATTTCGAATAATAGTTTCATGGAGAAAAATACTGCAAAATAAGAATAATTTGCATTTAAAATGTTGCTAGGCGCCGCGGATCAAGCACATTTACAACTGGCGAGCCAAAACTCTGCCGGAAAACAGGCAGCGTATGTCGCGAAAAATCAACTTGCTCAAAGCGCTGGACAATCTGCAGCTACTGGTGAGAAAGACGAAAAGATTTCAAAAATGCGCCTTGGGGGATGACATGAAAATTTCATAATCAAGTAGCTTTAAAAAATAATAGCCTTTAAAATACAGAGTCGCCCTATAATTTTCTTATCTTTTGAAAAAACGAATTATATTTTGATCGAGCCTGATAGCAAGATGTTTGAATTTTGCGGACTATTCCAGACTGAGAAACTTTGGTATCTGCACTCATTTGTTTGTAAAAACCAAAAATCAGCAGTGGTAACTTTCATAAATCTACTTTTACACTTGATAAGAACTGGTTTGTCTTTCACGACACAAGGTGCACATTTTTCTTGGAATTTTAATGACGATACTAATTCGAATGTATTATATGCAGCTGGTGCAGCGCTGGCGGGTAAAACAATTATTGTTCTAGGACTTGAACAGCAAGGTAAGTACGCTGTAACAAAAATTTCAATTGATAGGATTTTAAAAATTACTTATGGAAAACCTTTAAGAATTTATTAATTTAGTTTCCACTGTTGTTATTATTATGGGAATCATATGAAATGGATGATGTATAAAATAACAGAAAAAGCATGACATTGATGGATTAATTTTCGTAGTGCGAGATGCTCATGTTGCTTTGGAAGGAGAAAAGATGCAACTGATTCAAGGTGAGTTGTGTACCCCAGTATAATGATATGAGTGGTATTAGAAATATATGAATATACTTCCATTGTGTAGTTTCAAGTCTCGTGAATTTTACGAGAATCGAGATGTAGAAATCGACAGTAAAACTTTATCTGCTCTATCAACTTTTTCGTACAAAACTAGCGAAGATGAATTTTCTTTTCTAAATTTTATTTTATTTTTATAGCTGCACGAGCTGCCAAAAGTACGCAAAATTCAGCACGACAAGCCCAACACCAGGTGGGAAATTTTTCGATTTTAAGACGAAAAACACTATCATTCCATTAATGGAAGACGAAACTCGATAATGCAAAATTGAAACCGGAAAATATAATCGCATAGAAAAAACCGTGAATAACAAATGATTGTTTTTTGGTAACTAACAGATGAAAAATCTTTACTTCTTCAGGTACAAGTAGTCACAGCAGCGTTAAACGCGGCGCAAGCAACCTCAGACCACGCTAATCAGGTAGTGAATTCCACGATCATCATCAAACAATCTTAATTTACTAAAACCAAAATTTTTTAATTTAAAAAAAAATTAAACTCATTTTTTTTCCAAATTAGGCAGCTTCTGAAGCCCAAGCAGAACTTGCAAGTCAAACATCTATGGGTTCGTTCATAAGCATTATACGATACGCAAACACCTATTTCATAATGATTTTTCATTCATATCGTCACATTTACAGTTGGACAAGCCAAGGCTCGATTGCAAGCTCTTGAAGAGCAACTCGTAGCAGCCAGAGTCGATTTCTCAGCTCTGCAAAAAGCCGCCAATTTGGCCCAGGCTCACGCACAAAAGGTAACGTGAAGCCCAAACTGACCCAAGTTCGCTTCCACATAGCATTTGATTGAGTTAATTTGTTGTCAATCGATACACACGTACGTGATGCTAGAATCACTGTCCCATAATCGTAACATCAAAATTGCCATGCATTCGAAACTGCAATCATTCTACCGTCATTGTAACATCATTCGTGCATCCCCTTTCATGAATGTTAGAATCATGCAGTCACAGTTAATGTAAATCATTGTACCATACGTGACAGTACAATGATTTACAAATGTTCCAGTGTTTGTGACTAATTAATGATGGTATACTTTTTCGTGCATTAAGAGAATGATTCAGCGAAACATTTATGAATCATGATTCATACATAATGGTACCATGATGGTATAAAACTGGGCTAATTCAATGATGGCACAAACATGCGTAAATGATTACGACCTTGAAAAATTTTTCTGAAAATCTCTGAATCTTCTGAAAGTGTATCATTGTACAATCATTCATGAATTATGTACGATAATGATTCATACATCACTGTACAAAGATGCGATCGCAGTTGATACATCAGTATGAATCAATTTCTACAAAGATGGTACAATGATTATCACTACATTGCTATGTGGATTCGGTACCGTTTTAAACTGTGATAAAGTGATGATAATCATCCAATTATTATTTTTCACAGGCTCAGACTAATGCAGCTGTGGCATCTGTGCACGCCGCAGAAGCTGCCGCCGCTCTTTCACCTCCGGAACACGTTGACCATTCTGGGCCCAAGGAAACCGGCCACATCGTCGAAGTCGAAGCTGATTCACTCCAAGCGCACTATCCCACGGGATCTGCCGAAAACCTCGAAGATGTTTCTTACGATTACAACGGATATCACTACTGAAAACGTAATTTTGTTTTGGAACCAACTTGTTTCAAAAATACGGGTGATATGTTAGCATCGACTCAGATGACATGAATCACGCATCAGTTTTTTTATCTCATCATTCATCTTCTAAATTTTATGGTTATTCTGAGTTTTGACAAAGGTACTTTACGGAAAATTTTTCGACGAAGCATTTTCACGACGCCAAACTTTGTATAGGGGATATATTTTTTGTAGTTGCTCAACAGGAACGAAACAATGCCATTTCATACGCGTTTGACACCCGTCATTACTGTAGTTTCGCTTGTGATTGATTAATGGGAGTCAGGACCCCCATACTTGGAGTCCCTTGATGGTTATCAGTATTTTCTGTCAAATACGTGTTCAGATGTAGTGAATAAATTTTGTATCGAAAATCTTCGTAGTCAGTATTGTTCCTTTGATGTCCTTAAACTTTTGAAATACTTATTTCAGGAAATTTTTCAACTGGCAGTGAATACTCGACGGAAAATTTCCGATTTTATCGTATTAATCACTTATAGTCCAGTCACTTTAGACTTTTTCCAAATTTAATTGGCAGCAGAAATTCATTATGTTTTCGCAATTTCGACATCCCCGATTCGAGTACAACGAATTCGCAACATTAAAGATGTGCCAGAGCTTAATATTAGGTAAAAGTATTCTACAACGTTGGTCGCATTTCACGACACCATGAACTTTGACGGATTGCGGGCCGAAAATTGTTAATTGCATGATAAAGTCACCTCTACAGAATTTGTTGCTAATTACATGTTAAACAACTTTCCCATTTGAACATGGCAGTTTTTTTTCGAGGAGAGTGGTGAAAAAGTGCAAAAAGTGCGTTTCAACCCCCTCGCTGGGGCTCATTTTGCGTCGTATTTGTTATGAACAATTAGATATCGAAAATGTTATGAAAACATAAAATGTAGATAACTTCATATTTTACAACTTTTTATTCTTGTGTTTTTACTCTTAAATTAAAAACAACGGCGATATAATAGCGCAAAACAAAGCAACCCCCTAAATCCAAGATGGCGGCCAGCGCCGAGGGGTGATTTGTAATAATTTTGCACTTTTAGCATCTCTGCGGTGGGGGAAACGAAACTGCGTCAAAAAATTTCTGCCGCCTATCAACTTTTGGGATTGCGTTTTTTTCGTCTAGGATGACTGGGCTATTATAGATGTTTGTAAAACGGTAAAAAACTTTCTAGTGCATAAAATTTATTAGAATATCTATCGACTAGAATGCATAATCAACCGAATCTAATGAAAATAATTTTTAACTGATTATTTTTCAGAAGTATGAGAAATATATTACTTATAATCAGTTGCATAACAATATTTACAATGGAGATGACACCAAGTATAACGGATTCGTATACTTATATACAAAGCTTCCAGGTTCTATTTCTAATGGATACTTGGTAGAAGGGCTCACTTTGAAGCGGCCTGTGGTCAAAGCGGCAATGATTCCGATCTAAAACACGATAATTTTGCACTTACTCTGTGTCAGCATTGAAAAAACCATATGAAACCGATAGTTAGTTTTTTTTTTATGGTTTTTCTCAGTTTTTTTGGAATACTTATCTTAGAAACATCCGAATTTTGAAAAATCAGGCTAAACTGAACCGAGAAAAGCGGAAATCTAACATTTTCAAAAATCTCTAAATTGTTAAAATCCGCAAATTAGTCAGAATTTCCATACTCGTGAATTCTCGAAAATTTTAAACTTCTCTGAAATGTTCATAATTTTTACGTTATTCCAAGTTTTTCTATATTTCTGAATTATTTGAAACTTTTGAATTTTTTGTAATTAACAAATGTTTCAACATTCCAAGGTTACTCATATTTTGAAAAAGAACCGCAAAATTGTTGAAGTTGTACAAAATTTATGTGAATTTCACAATTTTCTATACTTTCAGGATCCTTTCAATTTTAAAATAATACAATTCTAAAATGTCTCAGATTTTTTGAGCTTCTTGAGTTTTTACAATTTTTCAATCATTCCGAAAAGCCGAATTTCTTCATAATTTCCAATTTTTCAATATCTTTTATCATGTCTTTTCATGTTCAATGATTTTATTTATTTTTTCTCATGTTTCAGTTTTAGTTTTTACAAAAACCATAAAAGACGAATCATAGCCAGGGTATAAATATTTCGGTGACTAAAAATCATTCAATAAATTACAATCTCACCTTAGTTTCCATGATCCCGAATTTCAAACCTGCAAAATATGAACGAATTAACGCAGTCAAATATTATGAAATCATTATGTATTACAGTCTACCGAATTTATGTAAAAACAATCGATGTGTATATTATGCAACATTTATACTGACGACGTGAGTCTGGATCCTTACCGAGACATATTCGTCTGAAAATAGTAAAATCCATTAGTTATGACAGTAAAATGAATGTACTTTCTCAGGCTAAGACAGTGGTCTCGAAAAAACGGATCTTCCATCAATCAAATAGTTAGAAAAATTGTATTAATTTGAATCAGATAAATCACTCATATTTCCCTAAAAAAAATGAATAATTCTTATCAACATACATATAACGACACTGAGAAAAATTTTGTCGTGCTTCTGACAGCTACAATGATAATTCTTACGAGAAACACCACGAGTGTTCCATCATTTGAAACACTCCAGTATTTTCTACAAAAATTAACATAGAATCAGGTGAAACCTTTCAGGAGAGATAAAAATGATTTTCGATAGTGTAATACTCCGATAGTTAAAATCCAAGCTACTATTTTTAAAACTAATATTTTTACACTCCAATAACCTGAGAAAATAGTAATTTCTATGCCAATGTAATACGAACGGGCCCTGTCCAAAAGGTAAATAAGTACAAGGATGTCGAGAAGCTACATTTTCCGGGCTGAATCTTTCAGGGTCGAATTTTTCCGGATCTGGCCAAATTTCAGGATCCCGGTGGAGTCCAAGGACTGGAATCAAGACAGGAGTTCCTCTCTCTACCCGCAAATCCGTTGTTGGTAGATCGATGTCTTCGGTACACACTCGATTCAAAATAATCACTACCGGATATTTTCTCATTGTTTCTACACAACACGGAACATTTGACTATTTTTGAGTACATTCGTATGGAAAATTCTCTGTCGTATGTTCAAATTCAAAATTGAATGCACCATCTATAGAATTATGGCATTAAATTTACCATCTATAACTTTCCCTAGATAACACATATCATCAAGACTTGCATGAGTGACACCACCATGTTTTTCGATGACCTCGAAAATTTCCAGGCGAACTTTTTCTTGAATTCCAGGGTTCAACGCAAGCTCATACAAACAGAATTTCAGTACAGTGCTTGAAGTTTCAAAGCCAGCCATGAAAAATATAAAAGCTTGTGCGGCACCTTGCAAAACTGTCAATTTACCATCGATCGTGTCTGAAAATGTCATACGTACTTGAAAAACATAATTGATGCCAATGAAATCAAATTCATGAAAGTTACGGGAAAAATCCACATTTCATCAGTTTTTGACGAATTAATTCATGAACACAACTTTCCGAAAATTTTTATGACCTGACCTTCAAGTTTCGGAAGAGTTCTTTGATCGTTCTCTACACATCCATCTTGAATGAGCTGTACAACAAAATCCAGAAAATCCCTCGGTCTAGGGTTAGGATTTTCCAACCTCACTTTTAAAGTTTCTTCGAAAGCGTTTATAAAAAAATCATTCAACGACTTTTCGAGATACTGCAATTTGAGAAACTTCATCATTTGCGGTAGGAAGAAAGTGAGGATATTTTTCACGGGTCTCGACTTGAAAACTTCTTTCCCATTAAAGTGCCAGATACTGTCTGCATTTTTCAGGGCATTCGATTCTATCCCAAAGGCCGTTTTCGTGATTATATCCGTTGTGAATCTGCACGGATGTTATAGATAAACTCACGTCAATTTTATAACTTTCAAATTATGAATTACCTCGAGAAAATGTCATCTAATTTCACATCTTTTCCGTGGTTCTGCTTGAAATACTCGCTTAATTCATCGCCAGTATTTTTAAAAGTATTCAAGAGTATCTTCATTTTTGCGGGGGTGAATGCTGGGCCGAGTTTGACTCTCAAATTTTTCCACTTCTGGCCTGTTGTAAGGATTAAGTTCGCGCTGAGAGGGTCGTTTCCCCCATTGTCGAATAGTATTCGATCATGGAAGTGCGTGAATTCTTTCGTCAAAATAATTTTGATGAGTTCAGGATCTCGAACGACCAGCACTGGTTTCGTAAAAATGTATGCTCCAAAAAAACGGTCGAACTTGTATTTGTCGTATAGATTTTTGCATTTGACTCCTGAAATGCGATAATTTCCGAATTTGAGATATATTTTGTGTCATATGACCTGGAGTAGTGTTCGTGTATTTTGGACCTTCAATTTGAACTTTTGATTTCAATATTATGATGTTAAGATTGTTGGGATTGGGAACAAATGGAATTACAGTTGAAATTTGCAAACTAAAGCTTGAGCTTGAAGTTTCCGAATCGGAGTTAGAAGTTGAAGTTTTCGAATTGAAGTTCGAACTTAAAGTTGTCACAGGAAACTTCAACCATGAAGTTTCGGAAATTATTTTTCAATTGAAGTTGCGGAATGACCTTCGAACTTGATATTTCCAGATTGAAATTAGAACTTGAAGTTTACAAATTAAAGTCCAAACTTGACGTTTCCGAATTAAATTTTAAATCGAAGTTTACAAATTAAAGTTCAAACTTGAAGTTTTTGATATAAACTTCACCCTTGAAGTCTCGTGACTTCATTTCTGGCTTAAACTCGCAAAATTAAACTTTGAACTTGAAATTTCTGAAATGAAGTTTTTTTTCTTAAACTCGAAGTTTCCAAAATTTGAAGAATTCAATATTTATATCGATCACTCCACCCTCGAAGTTTCAGAAGCTCACATTGATCAAATTTGATCAATTTCGAACGATTTAAATTGTAAAAATTCCCGAAAGTCCAAGAAATCAGCATCAGCATCAAAATTCAACTAGCATCAATACATAAACATCAAAAACTTTCAATCACGCAATAATCACTTCGTCAAGACTGAATAAACAAACCTGGGTGTATTTTGTTCCTCAGAACTGATCCAAAATTTCCAAGTGGGAACGTAGGCTGGTCGAACGGAACTTTCTTCTTCCGCCAATATTCGAATGAAACGAATGTGACGTAAAAGTATAAAATCGTCGAACAAATCATTACAACCGCAAAAAAACTCAGCAATATCGAAAATAAAGCCATTTCTGCACAGTCTATTTCCGAAAAATTCTGCTCCGAAACGAATATTTCACTCGCGTGATGCGAGTACACTGAATGATGTGATAGTCCGATTCGCAAATCGAGTCAACAAAGTCCGAATCAACGTCGATAAAATTTTGCTTAAATGAAGAAGTGATTGGAATAACAGAATCATGCACATATTCGACGATTATCTGGCAACGAAGTATTTTCATTATCTTGAACGACCCTCATGTCAGATATCGTATTATGGAGTACATCACTCACATAATTTCGTATATAGAAGCCGATTAATATTTCTTATCAAGATATAATAAAATCATGATACGAACAACAATTGTTCACTTGTATGATTGATTTTGCGAGATGAACAAGGAATTAAAGTCACATTCTCCGAGCGTGCAGTGGAAGCTGGAAGATATCAACCATTGATTCAGAGGTCACTTTGATAGGTCAAGGTTTCTTCATGATTCTCCAAAAATGCGATAATTGCGTAACTACTGAGTTTAAAAATTTTATTGAAACATACAGGCCCATGCGCAGAAATCATGCGCACACTGAGTACGAGTAGAAGATTCACTAGGCGCCGTCAATCTAATAATGTTATTTCACGGGCGCGACTTCACGAAAAAATTCATATCTCGCGAAATTTCCAAGTGCGCACCTTAACTAAATGCTTAGAATTTGCGCAATACTTAAGGGTTATCGTTATACATTTTTTCACATTTTTAGCAAATGGCGTTTTTTTTAATCGATTTGTTTAACAAAAAAATTGTTTCGTGATTAACTTTCACGTAAAAATTTTTCGTAAAAATGTTAGTGGGTCAAGCACCTAATGATGTGTTTTCGTAATTTTTTCCATAATGTTTTCTCGTTTCGGTTTTTACATGACCGGAAATTAATGAAAACGTAATTTTTTTTGCTCGTACTGTGCCTTTCGCAATAATGCATTAAAAAATCTGCAATTGTAGGTTTATTTTGTATTCATGTTCTACACTCGACCCTCAAATTTGGGAGCGAATCAGAAACATGAAGTGCTAAACCCTTGTGATTTGGCCTGGAACGCCCCTTATATAATTTATCTATTTGTTGTGTTTTTTCCTAAATATTGTAGACTCTTTCCGTGTTTTTGAAGAAATGGAATATAACTAATAGTAAGAACACTCAAATTTGGAAAATGTTCACATTTATTAGATGATAACACTTCAATTTTTCGAAAACCCTAAGAATAAGGTCCATTATGAAATAAAATATTTTGGGAAAGTTTCTCGAAATCACCTGAAATCGCGAATTTTTCGGGATTCAGTAGCAAAATTGAGAAAAATATAGAAAAAATACATTAGAAAAAAATATTTCTATAAAATTTGAAAATCCAATAGAATTCGAAATCGGAAAAATATTTTAAAAAATGAATTTGAGAAAAATTGAAGAAACATTTTGTTAGAAAATAATAAATGCACCGAGATTCCAGTCAAAATTCGTATTATGTTACTTTCGCAAAATATATTCTGTACAATTATGAATTTCTTTGGAGTACGAAAAATTCAGTAATTTCAAAATTGTACAGTTTCCCAAAGAAGTAAATAATATTCCTAACTTTCAAATAATTTTTAGAAATTGTATGACTTTCTTTCACATACGAGAAGTATAATCTGCGATTAATCTCTGAATTTCACAAAATTTCTTATTGGCACGTTTGTATATTGCGGGAAAATTTAAGTTGTTCTTGAGAAAATTGAAAAAATTCATGAATTTGGCTATTTTTAAGAAATCATGTATAGAAAACAAACTTGATGCAGATTATGAAATGCCACCAAATTACAAAAAATTTCGAATTTCAGGAAAAATTGGAAAAATTTTTACTCATTTTTTAATGATCTGTACAAGATTGTGTAAAATTTCGTGATATAATATATTCGGTACATTTTTTTCTATAGATGTTTATGTATTATTTTGTTATAAGTTTAGCGGTCAAAAAGTGATACATTCGAATATAAAAGAAGGAAAAATAAGGGTATGAGTTTGAAACAAAAGGTGATAATAATTTTTGAATGAAGTAAAAGGGATTTCTAAAAAAAGAAAACAAAATACATACCTTTCAAGTCTGGCCGCCCGATGATGTCCAAAATTTCGTTTTTTACATCAATATTTTTCGATGTAATTGCAGCACCTTGATTGCACCAACCAGTTTTGCACAAATTTACACAGCATTTTCTACCCATTTAAAAAAATGTGAAAATTAGAAAAAGTTAAAAGAAAAATGCGTGCAATCGTTGAAACGATTAGGGAAAAGCATCGAAAATAACCGAACTCGACTAGTGATGGTATAAAACTTACTATCTGCAACTGCGATATAAGGAATGCGCATAATTTCCTGTCGATCCTGCCTAACGAAAATTCCCGGAAACAAGGGAAAATTCAGATTTTCAAACCGGCTTGAAGCCAAGCCGGTTTTAGATTTTGAAATTATATTTGAAAAGATCATTAGCATGAAATATACTTCTGAACGTATCGAGAAATACAACGATTTTTTTTTCATCGAAAGTGATCGCAAAAATAGCTAGCCATCGCCTTGTTTTGAAAATTTCACATTCGACAAAAAAAAGTTTGGAATTGCATTTTCTCCACCGCGAGTGAGAAAAATTATTTCGCTTAAACTTAAACAGTATCGAAATTTTGTAAAGAATATACTGTATAGATGTTTAAAACACTCCTGATAGCACACTTCACACACATACAATTTGCGAGAAATTCGCATGGATTGTTCGTCGCGACGAATCCGGTCGCGTTAAACACCATGATATGACCCAAGCTATATACGTGCTGAAATTGATTGACTCATAGAGAAACTGGTCAAAACTAATCATCAATAAAAGTATCATAATTATCTTGCATTTTATAATAATTTTAAATCATAAAATTATCTCCTAAGCTGAAACTGCAGTTGCCTGCATGCAGACAAATGAAACTACAGTAAATTGCATATGTATGTAAATTTAAATTTTGTGTGTGATATCGATTGATTGACAGTATAATGATATGTAATAAAATTCTCATGTATGAATTTTGATGCAGTATAAAAAGTATAAAAAGTATCATTAGATTATAGTAGGAGCGACGGCCGTGCCGGTGCCGAAAAGCTGAGCTGAGGGGCATTTCAGGGTGAATAGGGGAGATCGGGGAAGTTAGTCGACCACCTCCACTTTTACTTTCGAAGAACGGCAACGACGCTTGCGAACCCTTCAGGCTAGGCATGGAACTAGATTCCTATCCC
>JAPYZK010000601.1:0-11266 GCA_030522785.1 Platygaster equestris
AAAATTTTGTACATTTCCGGATTTTTTGGAATACTCAAACCTTTGAATATATAAGAAATGTTTGGAATTATACAAATTTTATAAATTCTCTGAAATTTCGAAAATTTTACAATTTTCGACATAATTGAACTTTACAAAATTTTACGAATTCACTGAATTTGTAGAATGCTCCAATTTTTTAGGTTTATCAGATTCTTCAAGAAATAGAGTTTTTGGAATTTTCAGAAATTTTGAAATTACTACAATTTTTGAAATCACTGAAATCGTTGCAATTTCTGAATTCTTAATTTCTGACATATTCCCAAGTTTTCTGGAATTACAAAAGTTTGCTAATTTTCGGAGACTTTCGTTATCTTCGAAATTGCTAATTTTTTAGAATTACTTAAACATTCAGAAATTAATGAAACTTCTAGAATTATAGAAAATTTGGAAAGTTCGAATTTCCAAAAATTTCACAATTTTTTATATTTTCGGACTATTCCAAATTTTCACAATTTCATCCAAAATTGTCATTTTGAAGTACCTAATTTTCTGAATTCATCTATAGTTTCACAAAAATTTCAAAGTTTGAAATATTGAATATCTAAGATTCCAAAGCACACATTTTTCCACTCCAATTTTCTAATCATTTTACTCACAAAAACAATCAATCTTGTTCAAATTTCGGAAGGGGTTTCAACCCCCGAAACCCACCTCTGCGTTCGCCACTGACTTTCATGCTTTTTCGTAAAAGAAGTGGATTTTATAATTTTTCGTATTCTTTCATTGTTAAATTTAATGTTTAAATTTAAATTGATAAAAGCTCTAGGATATCGATAATTATCGATAGCTATTTTTCCCGATATTTGTCATCACTAAATTGAAGTGATTTTGGGCATTGCTGACGTTTCCAACGCTGCCAAAGACGTCGAATGGGGGAGGAGTTGACGACGCTGTAAGCATGCGGTGACAGCGAAAGCGAGCGGGAGGGAAAGAGAGAGAGCGACGCGGTGGGCAGCGGTGGAAAGAGGAGCAAGAAGGTAGGATTTTCTTGTCTCTTTGATGACATGATTTTCCGCGTGTTTATCGGGACTGAGTGCGTGTTTGTTTCCTGCTCAGTGCTCAGTATGTACGTACTACCGCTATGATACCCTGCCGAAGGTCCGGGGAGCGAGCAGGGAGCCGAGAGGGAGCAAACTCCCTCCCTCTAGTCTCCCTACTTCCTCCCTCTTCCCTCCTTCGATGAAATTCTATTTAATTTTACGCTCAAATGTCATGTTTTTGATGATGAATCATATGATGAATAATCAATAATGAATTGTAAATAAATTATTGATGATACATTTGAAAGGTGGACAATTAAGTCATATATATTTTGAATAAAATCATATTGCCACATTAAATAATTATTTCATGTAACACAATATATTTGATTTATATGAAATGTAGTAAAATATATATAATCATAATAATATAATGCGTTTAATATTATAATATATGATATATATGTGATACATAATATAATATATTATATGTATAATATATTATATTATGTGATATATATATAAAATTATATTGTATGATGTACATGATTAGAATTATATTATAATATATTTATATTATATCTAATTTATGTTTCCAATATATTTTGATACATTCAAGAATATAATTAATAGATTATATTCGAATAAACAAGTTAATCAATTTTTTTTTATATATTTTTCATCACGTTTTTATTACATCACTTCATGAAAATCGCGAATTTTATACATAAATTTCATTAAAGTTCCATAAAATGTTCATTTGTTCATGAAAAGTGTACAATAATTTCATAAAATTTCCATAAAATTGAAAATCACTGGAGGCGTTCCAGAATTTTGCGAAAAACCAAAAAATCCCTTTGACGATCCCAAAAGCTCTCGCGAACTCTTCGGGAAAAGCTGCATGCACATGGCGGCTCGCGAATCGAAAAATATAGCGTCACCGTGATACAAGCATTGCCAAGGTGATTTACATGATGATACAATGAGCGCGGGTCGATTCAAAAACTGAATGGTGTCATAATTCTCCGAGCCTCGTTTAGTCAACAGAGTATATGCCGGCGTGATTTATCGTAATTGCTCAAATTGACTATTGTTGCGCGCCTGAAAAACCCGTAATGGCGGTAAAAATATCGCCTGCTTCATTTCGCGTTTTCATGGATTTCCACCGGGAAAAATATTATTTATCGGCCTCGTTACTTTTTTCGGCGCCGTTGGCTTTTTACAGTGACCTGAAATGAATTCAGTTTTCCATCCCCGGCATTGACAAAACGATAATATGTTAGGTTCAATGAGAATTTTTTTTCCCTCGCCTCTCCCGTGGATAATTCGTGAAGAACGGTGGATCAGAGTTTATTATTATATTATTTGGAAACGTTAGACCAACCCCTCCGTTCCGTGACGAATATCGATGCGTGCTAAAACGCGGTAGCAACTTTTCAAGGGTAATGCGCGACCTTACCAAAAATATTCGGCGCCAAATCTGATCGTAAAAATAACGAGCGGATTACGATTTTTTATCGGTCGTGAATGCGCGCTCGGGACGTTTCGGATTACGAATTCCAGTCACGAGAGTGGCGCTTTTTGCAATAAAATTATGGAATAACAGTAAATTTGTGGTAGGAGGATGGGATTTTTGTCGCGAGTCGATTTCGAGGTGGAGATTGTGATGTTGGAGGTTTGTCTTTTTATCGTTACTGTCGAAAAAGAAATCGAAAGCGAATCTAGAAAAAAAAATGCACGGGATCTAAGATAGACAGGGGAGTAGCTGAAGATGATTTTCAAGGGGGGAGGGGGTGTTTTGAGACAGTGAATCAACATCGTTCTATGATTTTTTTGTGTATTTCATACACTATTTACAGGGTGCCCCAAAATCATCGTAACAGCGGAAAACCATAGATTTCCCATGAAATTCGAGACGATTTTTCATTTTCCGTTTTCCAAAATTAGTGGAATTAACGGAGTTATTCAATATTGATATTCGAAATGAATAATGAAAATGTATCAAAATTTTCAAAATATAAATCAGTTTAGAAAATTCTATGAAGTATGTTATTTAAAAATTTGAGTAATAATTTGAAGGCAGAATT
This sequence comes from Platygaster equestris, assembly GCA_030522785.1. Lineage (NCBI taxonomy): Eukaryota > Metazoa > Arthropoda > Insecta > Hymenoptera > Platygastridae > Platygaster > Platygaster equestris. The sequence goes on from JAPYZK010000601.1 coordinate 3,110, forward strand.
TCGCTCCGTTCACAAAATTTCAAGGATTCGTGAGTTTTGTAAATGTTACCAAATATTGAAAAAATTGTAGTTTTCCAAAGACTTCCAAATATCCACACTTCTGCAGAAATTGCAGATGTTTTAAGTGGGATGAAAAATTTCAACTTGTCTCAATATTTTGAAAATTTTCAAATTTGTGCATGAATTTCCAAAAAATTTTCGAATTCGGAAGTTTGAGAAATCATAAATTTCGACACAGGTTTGAATGTTTGTAAAAATTCAAAAATCTTCTTACTGTCCTACTTGACGAAAAAATCCAACATTTTTCAAATTGCAAGGAAAAATCTACATTTTTCGAATAAGCAAATTTTTGGAAATAAGCAGAACTCTAAACGATGTTCCTGTATCGAAAGATATAAAATAATAATATGAATCAATTAGAATTTTTTATATGTATATCATTCATATGAATTTATCATTTATATTAATATTAAAATATTATCATAATTCAATTAACATTAAAATTTTTGAAAATGTTTAACATACAATCTCACTTAAATTTTACGAATTTTGTAAAAAAGAAAAAGAAAAATTCTCTCCAAATTTCATGGGAAATCTATAATTTTCCTTTGTAACAGTGACTTTGGGACACCCTGTATAACGACTGTATGATATTTCAATGATGGCTAAATTTGTCCTGCATTTTAAAAAAAATTGTAGAGTGTCTAAATTTTACTATTCACTAGTATTTCGCTCATTAATCTAGTGAAAATCAGGTTACTATAAAATAGTAGAAAATTACTTTTCCAAGTCAGCTCATATTTTAAATAATAAAAATGTACCAATCAAATAGTCGTCATTCTACCACGTTCTAGTGACACTACTATCTATTGACTAAATTAGTAACTGCAGTTACTAATTTCATAGTAGAAATATGATTAATTCAATTAATTTTACAGTCATATCTCAGAAAATTGTGACTAGGTAATTCGGTATAAGAAAGTTCGATCGTAAGTTTCACGAATTTCTCCATCGATCATTATTGTCTTGTCTCCGACAGAAAAGCGTACACTGCTCTTAATTATTCTGCTCGCAAGTGGTGGTGTGATAATTGTGCTTGCACGGGCAATGATGAGCTTGCGTGGTTGAAAATAACGGGGCGCTCGCCTTGGGTCAAATGCACAATAAGTAAACGCAATTGGTCGGAAATCGCTCGAGTTCATCAGATGAGCAAATTGCCGTCTGTGAAACTGCGATTCGCACGACGATCGCGAGTTTCCGGATAGTGGCCACATTTCTAGATGCTTTCGCAAATTGTTGGGCTACAATCGTTTCCATTTTTCGATCTAATGGATTTCTTTGTTGACATCGGTTCGTCTCATTTTTTATAAAAACTGTCCAAATATATTTTGCCAGTTGCATTTTTTCATCGGTAAATTTTTACTTGGAGTAATATTTTCGGCGTCAAAATTGATGAGAGATGATTTGTCACGTCCGAAACGAAAAGTCAAGAAGATGAGTCGCGTAAAACGAGCCTCTCTTGTACAAAAAGCGCATCTGGCCGATGCGCCTCGACTGCTCTCATCCGAAATGAGAGAGCTCATAACGGACCTTCGGAAGAAGCGTTAAAAATTCGCCAAAATGAAGCACCGTGCATTTCAATGCGGTACCTCGAATATTGTCAACGACTTTTTTTCTTCTCGCACATTGTTCGCGAAGGCGAGTCGTGCGTAGAAAATACAACCCACCTCACCCCATACCCGACGTTATTTACCGCCTGAGAAGTTTGACGTGAATGCACTGCCGGAGACACCTTAAACTCGCCGGCCAATTACCCGCTGATTGAGGCCCGCGCGATTTTCTGTAATTTCAATTACACCAGGACGAATGGGCGAACTTGAAAAATGTGGGACGTTGAATGTTTGAAAAATTGTTGGTTGTTTATCGAAGTTTGGGGAATTGGAATCTCATGATTAATTTTTTTGAAGTGCAATGGATGCAGCAATCAAAGTGGCTCGGAATCAGTCTGTACTCAAGAAAATTTCCGAATTTTCAAAACTTGAAAACTTACGATATTTTCAGAAATTGAGTATATCTGAAAGTTTAAAATGTTTGCAGCTTCCAAGCTAGACAACTTTCAGATTCTTTAAAACTTTGGAAGGTTCAACCTTCGGAAATTTTGAATTTGAAAATTCTTCCGAACTTCAGAATTCTTTTTAGTTCTTGACAACTTCAAAATTTTTCAAGGTTCCACAAAATTTTCAAAACTTCAAGTCCTATAAAATGTCCAAAACTTTAAGATCTTATAATTACGAAATTTCCGAAAGTTCAGAACTCTTAAGGACTCCAAAAATTTTGAAATTCCAAAACTTAATAATTTTTTAAAATTTTATTAATTTCAAAAATTCCAAAGGAAAGCACAAATTCTCTAGAATTCGTAGAATTTTGCTTCCAGGCCCCTGCCCTGGCTATGTGCCCGACGTCAGCTTTTACAGCAAACATGTAAGATTTTTTATTTTCACTCTCACCCTAACAACCCTCGACACGTGTCGAGTCACTCGAGACTCAAAACATATTTTTCCGTCAAAAGTAGGATGAAACAAGTGATGGGACTCAAGCGGAAATTTTTCAATCAGTCCGGCAAAAGTCGGTCAACGATCGAGTTCCGCCGAAGCGGGCTCTCTAATTTGAGAACACCTTCGGCAAGTCGAACGGAACTTTTTATCAATTGTTGCAATTTTTACGCGCGCGGCGAAGTGTATTTACGAGAAAAGGAAGTAAGGAGCCTGTGGTTTTGGGTTCCTTCGGTTTCAGGTTCGCGGTTTCAGAGCTGTGGTCTCCAGGGCCCCCACAAAAACCCAAGTGGCCATTTATCGGGCGCATAAAGGTCTTTACGGCCCCCGGGGTCTTGCTTTTTTTGGTCGCCAATCCGTATTACTTTTCGGTCGTTCATTCTTCGAGCCTAGAAAAATGGGCCTTCCATAGAAATCAAAACTCGAATTTATTGGGCCACGATGACGGTGGAAAATTTTGCTGAATTCGGCAAGTCGTAACTTTTGTATCCCATGAATACCCATTATATGCATATCGAAGAATCGTGAATCAAAATGAATTATTTTCTTAGGAACATTCGCTTGTCAGTAATTGCGGTGGCTACCATTCACCACGTCTGGCATGTAAGCAGTATGTGTCAAGTATTCATGTTAAGTATTTGATCGAACGAATTTTTTTTGGTTACTGTTTGCGAACTATGAGATAATGATTCAGAAAAATTATCTAATTGACGTAAAGGAATTGATGAAAATTATTCTCAAGAAAAACGGTTACGGAATATCCAAAGTTTCAAGAATACAAATGAATTGTATTCTTGAGAAAATTGTCAAGAGCGAGAGTCCCAAGTCTCAGTGACGTATATTCAATGATAAAAAATTCTGCATCCAAGATGGTTATGATTTCTCTCGGCTGAAGTAATGCGGATTACGTAGAGAATAAAGTACTTTCCTTCCGGATGATTCGTACAAACAGAGGAGGTACAAATTGCGCGGCAATATTTGTCCCCGTAGCTCTGCAAAGAGAGTCGTTTTACAGTATTAGAGGCGTCCTTGTCAATTTCTGAAATATGGCACTTGCGCAAACGAGATGGTTTGCACAGCAAAGGTAGTACCGCGAAGAAGCGCGAGAAGCCGAGGAAAATGAGATCACGGCGTTCGGCCTCTGGGGTTTCGGTTCCGGAGGCGCAACAGGAGCGAGGAGCTCGCTCAAAGTGCGAATCCCCTTGGCTTCCGGGCACGTTCGTCTGGGCACTGCCAAAGGATTCGGAAACAATTCCGTCTCGGGCGGCTTCGGGTATCATCCTGTCGAATTCATTTTCCCATTTCTTCCGTCTGCCGAGAGCTCTCTTATTTTTATATCGTTTGTTATCGTCTCGGGCTTCTGACACTCGAGATGGATTGAGTTCTCTCGCGAGTAGAAAGATTTCTTCGTCGTTTGTTCAGTGGATTAGGGTGGATGTATGATGCATCGTCAAGGAATGTCGTCTATATGAATATTGATGGTTTTATTTCATGGTGAATATAATAGGTCGTTTCCATGAAAAGGGGTTTGGAAACATAACTTTGGTTGTTTTTTTTTTCTCGTAGTTTCGAGAAGTTGTCTTTAATCATGGAAAAAAGGATTTCGGTATTACATAACAAAAAACCGCTTGACCTCGCGAGAAAAGTCGACGGGAAGAGAAATTATGGTAATTTCCGCTCGCGCATTTTTGGATCGTAAAATAATCCCGCGGCTACTGGACATACGCTCGGAAAGAAGACGTTAACAAAAAGTGTATTGACAAACATAATTCATTTAACGTGCGCCTAAAGAGCCCGGACTAACGGGCTTGACCGGCCGATTCTGTTCAATTAACGTGCCTCGCGCTAAAAATCTCGACGACCGTGTGCATAACTGTTCCTGGTCGATAATAAGCACGAAAATGTACCGTCATTATGTACCTTCATAAATGATTTAGCGGCCTGTATCCTTGCTGGTTTCAGGAAAAAATGTTTCCGCTCGAAAAACTGCAGTCGATTGGGAAAATTTTCGATTCCACGCTTCTGTAGCTAATTCCATAGTTGTGTCTACAATAATGATGAGCTTAAAAAAATTTTGCCTCATATGCGTGCTCTGAAAATGGAGAATAGCTGTGACAACCAAATGCATAGTAAAAGTTAGTACAACTTCATATGCGTTTTTGACGTGACAAAAATCATTGCGATGATTCCCAAGAATCTGGCAGTCACAGCCAGATTTTTTCAGTCGTTCTGTATTTAACTACGCATCCGGTTATCCGAACCAGGTGTTTTCTACCAAGTCATACGGTACCACTTTTGTATTTCTACCTCCGGCTCGTTCTATTCAATATCCCATGTAAAAGGTACCTAATTCGAATATCATTTATGTGAAAAGCCGTGTTTGCGATGCAATTTAATTCGACGTTTACGCTTTGTACATTCGTTGCGTGGTAGCTGGATCTTTGTGAAGGCTTTCATTCAAACGAGGCATTTTTCGATGTGTACATACGATCCTTTGAAAGCGCGTGTATGGCGTGCATGCACTTTTCCTGTTTTGTGTATCGCACTCGGGAGCAAAGTAAAACGTTAATCTTATTTTCACATTTTTGTGATAAAAAGTGGTTTTACTCCCCGTCTTGGCATGGTTTCGTGACTGAAATGCGAATTTAAAACGGTCGGAATAGAGAGGCCAAGCGGCGTGCAGCCTGACCAAGAAAAAATTGTGGTTTTTTGTAGGGATGGGGAGGGGGGTTATTGTATGGTAGAAATTTTGTTCGGATATTTATGAATGTATGAGATTCTTAGACTATTGGGAGATTAGGGTACATACGTAGAAACTTTTACGCAATCGATGTAAAAACTGTATACTGTTCCTGACATGGTTCATAAAAACACTCAAACTAGCCTTACGAACAAATTTACTAGAACTGAGTTATAAATTTGAGGATTTTTGAAAATTTTGACGGTTTCACAAGTTCCGAAAACTTTTTTTCACGTTAAAAGATTGAAACAATAAGTCATAGATATTTCCTGAATCTGGAGGCTACGAAAAAATTCCAATTCCGAAAAACGTTTCCGGACAAAAATTATAGTTTTTCGCACATTCTTTTTTAATCAATTTTTGGAGTAAATTAATATTAAAGATTCAACATCAGTTCTAAGCTTCCCTTTTGCATTGTAATTATGAGATAGATGATTGAATCCCATAAAAACAAACGTCAAAAAATTAATTTCATACACTTTTACATTTCCACTCGTTAAAACTGCATTTCCCGAACAATGGAGAACACACGAGTCCGAAATTTTCGAGGACGGACAAAATAGCCTCAAACTCGGCGTAGGAAAAGAGTCGAAATTTGTCGAGCGGGGTAATTAGCCGTGCGTTTAAAAATACGAACGCTCTTGCTGGCTATTTTTGCGTTTTCCGCGGTGATTCGCGAAACGCATCCTGTCAGTGGTGAACAAGACAGCGCGTTAAAACAAAAGAAGCGTGATTCAGCTGCGAAAGAAGACAATGCAAAATCACGCCGAAGTTTGTTAACGAAAATAGCCGGGTGAAAAAGAGCAGGCAGTGGAAGAATCGAAAGAGTGCGAGCCAATACTTCCGAGGTGCGTTTTTGAACAATCCTGGGAAATTCTTGAGCGCTCTTGCACTTGGCCGTCATTCAAAATCGTAATTTTACCTCGCATTGTTACGTCGCTTTTCATTGTTGCTATTTTAACGAGCACGTAACCCGCATGGAAAGCGCGTTCGGAAACGTTTCTCGCGCGCAGGAAAATTGTAAGGAGCTTCGCGACAGGAGGGAAAGTTTGTCACGCGTTTGTTCATCTATTCGTTTTCCGGCTCTTACATGGAAAAGCACTTACATTGTTGGGGTGTTGAGCAGGTTAAGATCCGATGAGAAGGACCGTGGGAGAGTTTTCGATTATTTTGTTCGTCGCTTGATTTACTTTGTGTTTTATTTGGCACTGCCAGAAGTCTCAATTTGGAGGGACATGTACCGATTTTTGAACTTTGCCCCATAGATCATGTTTTATTATGATAGAGTTATGTTTGTTATGATTTTTTTTTAGATTTTATTGTGTAGATTCTGGAGAAATTTGCTCGGAATGATGTACTACGTAATTTGTTAACTTTTATGCATTCTGGTGAGACATGTAGATTTTTTTGAATGTTTTTTGAAATTTTCAGGAGCGTTGTTGAAATTTTTTGAGAATATAGGACACTTTTTAGGAAATTTGAATTTTTGAGTTTGAAGAGATTTTGAAAGTTTTTTTTCAATGACAGAAATGTTTCTTTTATCATAAAACCTGGAAAATCATGATTTGATAGTAGTTCGCTGGATAACTTACATTCGTTTCATCAAAAATGTAAAAAAGGGCAATCCGAATTTCTGTTTTTCAAAAACTTTAGGGGAAGATCAGTTCACTATTTATTTTGATTGAATTGTTATGCACCTTAATGGTACACCTTAATTACGTCGCAAAACATGCAACTAAAAGGAGCGAGGTCAATTTTTCTCGGGTAAACGAGCCGTTAGCTTCTTTTTTGTAAAAAAAAGTTCGATAGCCTGAGACGAAGTAGAAATTAAAACGTAGTGCTCACTTGTCCGCAAACAGCCGTGACGCATGATTCATGTGTCAACATTTGGCCGTAGACGTCGCGTCTCGAAAGAGATGGGACAAAGGCTGTGGAAGTGCAAAAGTTTCCCGTAATAAATATCGGTCGATACCGTTAGCAAGTGATCGGTGCAGAGCAGGATCTTCCGTAACGTTCCATTCGTGCATCAATTCGATCACGCACTTCTGCAATTCACTGCGAATTACGATTGGATCGGCGTTACTGAATTACGTATATTTCATTCGAAATGGAGCTGTTCATTTGAATAGATGGGATATTGAATTGGAGTCATTTTTGAATTGCAAAACCGAGCAATTTAAGAAAGTGTGGGATGTGTTTTCCGGTTCGCGAATTTTTTGCGAGAAATCATCACGAGTATTGAGAAGAGTGACCTAGCGTCTTTTTCTTTTCGGGTGCTGATAATGATTTATAGAAAAATGTGTCCTAGTTGCTACAGTCGGTATTTAGGCTGAGATCAGAATTTCGAAGAATCACGTAATTTCGAAAAAGTTCGGTTCAAAAAATTTGCAAGTTTCGGATTTTTTAAAGTTATGTGATTGTGAACTTTTGAAGAATTGGCAAGAATGTTGAAATTTTAAAGTATTTTGATGTTTAGAAGCTGTGAAGTGTGAGAATTTTCGAGTTTTGTAGATTCCAAATAATTTAGAAATTCTGAAAATTTTTGGAGATGAATGGCTGAGTTCAATGATTTTAAAAAATTTTTAAATTCCGAAGTTTTGCAGAATTTCGAAGCTTCGATGCGCAGAAGTTCTAAAAATGGTGGAATTTTCGTATTTCCAAGTTCCACAAATTTTGGAGTTTGGAATAAGAAATTATAGTTCCCAAAATAAGCTTTTTCTTTTATGCGAAATGTCAAAACAAGAAAACAAGATAAATGATAGTGTTTTTTACGATCGTTGGAACAATAAAAACTTGCAACGTGCAAAACGTGAAATTTCACAACAGCGCGAATCACGGCTTGGTTTCCCCCGGTTTCCTCGAGCG
>JAPYZK010000602.1:0-27678 GCA_030522785.1 Platygaster equestris
AGTTCTACGCAAGGGTCAAGGGCAGCCAGTGGAGCGCGGAAATTCATTCGCAATTGATCGGGCTAAGCTCCGAAACCCGAAAGTATTCAAAGAGTCTCCCGGACTTGTAGCCCAAAGAAAAGAGAACATCGGGGAGCGAGGACTTGTACAAGAAAAAGAAATTAGCGCTCGCCGAATGATTCATTGGCGCTCAATAAAACATTTTGAAGAAAAAATCCCGCGAAAATTGCACAGGGGATTTATTTCCCTTATCTCTCTGTCGAAGGAAAAGATATCGGCTTTAATTAAAATCAAATTTTCGATCCGGCTTGCGAGGAATTTTATCCAAGACGGTGAAAACTAAATTTGATGCATTTTATTTGCAGGTCAAGCGTCGATTCATGTGTATGAATAGGCGTATGAATAAAATTGATCGGTTCCACTGGTCCTGCTCTGTACAAAATGTAAAATACGACTTATCTATTTCTACTCGATCAATGCCCATTAATAACCCAATGCAAAATACAAAAACCCAGAAATGAACTTTTTCTGTGATCTTTTTTGTGCATATCAATGAATAAGCCCCGATTACATCATAACCGTTCGAAAAAAAAAAAAAACAATTACAAAAAAAGCGACAACTGCAGGTATATTTTCGTTGAGCCGATTTCATTCCGACGTGCGAACTTATCGTGTTAATTGAGCGTATGAAAATCTCGAGGATAATTCGCGCCCGATAAGGGCGATCAAGACGTCTCCCGGCGCGGTGGATAAAAAATGGGCATTGACGCGGCAAAACGCCGAATCATTATCGCCGAGTCATCGAAACATTGTCGCGTCACAAATCGGCCGTTTTGTGTTCCCTTTCGCGCGATTATGCCTTGTCAAACGAACAAGAGCCTTATTTAGAGACGTAGCTTTTGAGAAATTCATCAAATTACTTTTTTTCATCAGAATAAAATAGTCATATCATTGGTTGTTGGAGTAATAGAAACGTTACAAAATTACGGGGGAAAAAATGGAAGCTTTCTAATTTTTTGACCGTCGTTAGTGGACCTGAAATAAGATTGACAGCTCCGTTCGTGCACTGGGAAAAGAGTTGAGTTAAAACAACTAAAATTAGTTGTACAGCAGTCCGGTCATTTTTGTATAGTATATCGTTAGTTATCAAAATTGGGTTATTTTACACATACACATGTTCGTTATTCTCCGAACAAATTTGAATGTAACTATCTATTGTTCAAAAAAATGTTCCCACGCTTTCCATTACTGCGGTAAAATTTTCGAAACGCTCGAGAAGATACGTGAACGAATAAGGAAATGTTAACTTGAGGAAATCTCGATGCAGACTTACATAAATACTTAGTTCTTATAAGTATCATCGAGAAATTGCATTGGCTCATAAATTGGAATATTCCAAGTCTAGTTGCTGGCTCATTTGATAATGTGTTCGAGCATGCTTTTTTCTACAAAAAGCCATGTTTGTATCTAATTTCACAGTCATTTGGAAAATTATATATGCAAGCCTACCGAGCTTTCAAAACGCATGGAAGTTCGAATTTGAATTTAATCATTAATTCGAAACTGTTGAATGCAATAACAAGTTCGATATTTCCCGATAAAATGGGAATAAACGGTGTGTGAATTGGCAAGGGGATTACAATAAATTAACATTCACATTATCACAGTTTTCTCCCGAGTTTTCATCGGTAATTAAATCTGTCAGCGTTAATTGGAATATAAGCTGATGTGCAAACAGATAGCATTAGTAAAACCCAGATCCTGCCGGCAAAATTTGATAAATTCAACGGGAATTTTATTAGAGTACTCAAAATTACGTTAAAAATGATATAAATAGAAGAGAATGAAGAAAAATTCGAAGAGAAGAAAGTTTCGAAGTGTCGCCCATAAAATGCAGTGGAATCAGCGAGAATTAGAGAAATAAATCCAAAAATATCTGACCTACGTCACCTAATTTTACCGGATTCATTTTCTCAACAGCCGATTTTTTGTCTCGTTTAATAGGCACATTTCCCGCACCCGATTCACGCGCTCTAAATCTAATGCAGCAGCAAACGATGAATAAATTAAACAACCGTGGAAAACTTGACGCAGTTTCGTCTTTGAAACGCCGTATTTCACCAAGTTAATCTATTCGACTGCGGATAAACACGGTCTAGACGTATTTTACAAAAGCCAAAGTCCTTATATAATAAAGTCCCTTCTATAAAGTCTTTGCCCGGAATGTTCGTTTAACGATCTTGTGACTCTCGCGCTTTAATGAGCGTCGCTTCTCTCGATATCGTTCGCCTCATCTCTTTTCTACGATTATATCTCGCTTTATCCAATGGTCGAAGGTACGCGCGATCGCGAAAACGACGAAACTCGGAAAAATCAAACACCGGGCGACTCTCCGCGGGGTAACAATTAAACCAGTTTAAGTAGTTGCGTTTAAGTTTTAAGTACGCGCGAAAAATTTCGGTGCGCCGAAGAACATCATTCTACTTGACACACTTGAAACGGTTTTACAACCGGTCGTGAGTTTTCATGGGAAAATAGGAATCCCGCGGGAAAGAAATCTCATTAGTTTCATCGGAGCCGGAGTATTGGAGTATAACATTCATTAACGATAAAATGAAAATGTCCGAGTGAGTGGAGGAAAACGAAGGAGTGAGACGGTTGCAGTAAATGACAAGTTTTAAGGCCTTGCAGGTTTATACGTGCGTTTTTATGATTTTGTGGGTAAGGCGTTACTGGGGTCGTTTGGAGAGGAATTAGCAAGGTTTAGAGTCAATCTGTGAGTCGAGGAACGTGTAGGGCGCTATTGGTAATCGAGAGGGAGGAGGTACTTTTTCGGGGACCGGATGCTTGGGCGTCGAACAGAAATAGCGGGTATTTGCGTGGGGCTGCATCTGAGAAATCAGCTAAATTTGGGAATATTTTCGTTCTGGAAATCGACCTTGACTGCGCTAGAAGACTCGAATTTTTTTAGATTTTGATATTATGAAGTTTTGACGAATTCGCTGAACTTTTGGGGAAATTCGACAATATCGATAGTTCAAAACTGTCGAGAGAGAAAAATTGTCCTGTTGTCCGTACATTGTCCTCATTGACTGAACTGTGGCAATTTCGTGAATTGGAAACTTGGAAAATGCAGTCCGGGAACTTGGGTTGAACGCTGCGTTTAGTGCAAGTGCATTGTACACGGCCCTCGAATTGTGTATAGTTTAATGTTACTGCCGAAAGTTTGCGAGCGTCAGGACTTTCGAACGTCGGGAGGGATGCGAGAAAACAAAAGGTGCCGGGTCAACGTTTTAGTACGAGAACTGAGTGAAGTGTCTGGAAGCTTTCCAATCACAAATTGAGTTTCACTCATCTTGGTTTTCTGAAAGAGTTTACTAAATTTTTCGAATCGACTTCAAAATAACGTTGCTTGTTCGGTAGAAGCGAAAATTATGAATCATTTTTTGTATTCTAAGCATTTGTTCTCGAGTCATTACATATACATATATTTTTTTATTAGATCAATCGCTGATGATTTCTGATCGAAGAAAATACTCAGGAAACGAAAATCATTATTGACTCTACAATTATACAATGAAATAACTGAGTATATCCACGAAACCAGCCCTCAGCTCTCCTCAATCATGTCATCCCTATTATTATGTTCCTATAACTCATTTTCCCACAAAAATTTTCCACCCCTCTGCAAAACTTTCTCTTCACTCTTCCAAGAGCAGAAAAGTTTTATATCTATCAATCAAGAGACGTATCCATATGATCAAATTCCCCGAGTTTCAGCATTGACGAAGTACGTAGCTTCGCGAGGGGTCTTTTGAAATCCACCTTAAAGCATGAGGGCCGCTGTAGTTTTCATCCACGAGGCGGAAAGGGGGTGGTTGAGGTTGATGCGAGTGAAAGTACACGAGGAAACGATCATGACCCCGAGCCCTAAAGTCACGGGTAAAAAGGGAGACAGTCGTAAAAAAGGAGAAAGACCTCTCGAAATACAGAGATCATTCCGAATGGGCTTATTCGGTTTTTTTTGCGAGCCGAAGGAGATTGCGAAAAAGAGGCCGTAAAAAGAGTCGCTTTCCAGACTGATTAAATTTGATCAAAATCGAAGCGAGCCGAATCGCTCCGTGGGCGACCTTGAAACAGCTGTATCGATCCTGTGTAACCCTTCGCCCATTACTCGCTGTTCATTTTGCTGGGTGCCGTTTTACACGCAATAAATTGTTTTTGCGTTCGGGGTGTCTGTGGATAGGGGAAAGGATGAGATTCAGAGTATCGGCTTATTTTTCGTGATCGGGGATAGTTGTTCGAAAATGAGGACATTTTTTGGAAATTCTTGAATGGGAAAGCATTGTAGAAGTAGACTTTATGTGTTCAGAGGATAAGTAAATTTTATGTCGTATATGTTATTGGATTATTTGATGAATTTTGACCTAGATACGAAATTTTCATTTCGGAGGTTTAGAATTTTTGAAGTTCTGGAACTTTGGAAGCAGTGATGATCAAGTTCTAAAAATGTTGAGTTTCGAAGAATCATGAATTTCTAGAATCTTGAACATTTTGGGAATTCGGAAAGTTTTGGAATTACAAAGTTTTCAAAAACTTTATAGAATTTCAAAGTTAAAAATATTTTGAAGTTGACAAGTTGTGAAGTTTTAGAATGTTGGAAGTTCTCGAAATTGTAAAAGTTTTATAGTCTTGAATGTTCAGAATGAAGAATTTTTTATGTTTTAGAGCTGAGAAATTCCGAAATTTTTCAAATTTGGAATTGTGAATTTTCGACGGACTTTTATGTGTCTTGAAGTCTTCGAATAGTGAAAATTTGTTATTTCGAATGTTTTTTATGGTTTCGAAGGTTTTCGAAGTTTCGAGCAATTTCGAAATTTGAAGTTACAAAAATTTCAGGAGCTCTGAATTTTCGATATACTAAAGCCTTGAAAAACTAAAATTTTTACAAAACTTCAAAATTCTGGTTTTTCGACAGTTCGGAAAGTTTGGAGATTATACATTTGGACGAAAATGATCAGTACAAGATTTTTCATCATTGAAATGATAACGTTTGATGAACACCTCCAAAATCTGAACATGAAAATTCTTGAACTCAGAACATCCAGTAATACAGCACAAAATTCTTCCCGGAACACTCGTTTGACACCCCAACGTCATTTTCCCAAAACGCGGTCGATCTTTAGGTCAGGAGAGACCCTCTTTTACGAGAATATTCCACGGTGCGAAGTGTGCCTCGTAAAAAGCGGGTCTATCCTTCATAAGTGGCCATCTCGCGAGCGGTCTCACCTCACCATGTCCTTGCGCCGAGTTTCTTGGCTTTACGATCGCCTTTCGTCTTCCGCGCTCGCGCACGCGTCAACCCTGAATTTGTAGGCAGTAATTTAAATACTTTATATTTTTTCATTCAACTCTGGAATCCCGGGGATCGATCTTCGGCATTGCAGCACCGCGAATAATCGCCGGCTTTGTTCGATCGGAAATGCTGGTTGTAAAGTCGTTTCCCTTGCCCGAAATGCCCATGAACTTTATCGGTTCGAGGAAATGCGAGGCATGGGACACTCGATTTTTTAACGAGGGAAACGCTAAGTGCGTGCAAATGCCGATTCTTTTCGGGACTCGTTTTATGTATCGGATCGAATCGCTTTTTGAGGTAGTTTTTCGAAAACGACGAAATTTTTTGCTGTTCGAAACGTTACACTCGACCCTTTATTGCATGTACCTCAAATCTATACGTTTTTTTACTTGTGATAATAAATACTACATATTTATTATCATTCACCAATTGGAAAAATAATGTTCCGATTCTGTATTTTTGTCAATTCGTTTGCTTTTGCAAGCAATGTTGAAAAATATGCATTTCGTACTGATGGATGCGTGCAACATTTAAACCGGAAATATGGCGCTAGCCGAAATTCATCGCCGAGAGAGGAGCGTTTATTAAACGCTTCCCGTATTTATGATGTACGTTTCTGGAATTTATTGGAGATTTCTGTCGATATAAACCTCGTCACCGGGCTCGATATGTAATAGCAATCGCGATGTAATATCCAGCGAGCAATTTCACAGCCCAGACTGCGCATTCGGGACTCCCGCACGTTGTGGCGTAAAAGCGGTTGAGGGGTCAAGCCGTTATATTGGACATTGGGACGTGTCGGTGCAAACGGGGAAAATTCGAGCGACATGATGGCTTGCACGGACGCGGTGATTGATATTTAGCTTGTTTGTGCCCGGGTGGGTTCGGCTTTTTCGGCATCATGTGTAATGATTTTCCTATGGAGTTTGCGTGTTGCACGATTACCGCGCTTGTTTTACGGAATCATCATTTTTATCCGGTGGTATATACTTTCTAGAGTTCGAAGTTTAAATATTTTCGAAGTTTTAGATAAGAAGTTGTAAACTTTCGGAATTTTGGAATAGTTGAAACTCTGTGAATTTTTTCGGAATATTAAAAAAAAAAATAAAGTTTCAAAGTTCTCGCGTATTTGAAAATTTCGGAAGTTGAAAATGCTTTGGAGCCTCGGAAAATGTCGGAATTTTCGAAATTTTGGCATACACCAAAGTTTTGAAGTTTTCAAAAACGTCCGTTTCCAAAATACTCTTCGATAAAATTTCACGCAAAAACATCAGAGACGTTGTTTTAATAAGCAGCGAATTCCTCGTGTTCCCCCGTCTGAAGGAATGCCTGATTTGCTTCTCATTTCAAACCCTTCACGCCTAAAACAAGCGGAACTCGTCTTATGAATAAACAAACTACCTCGCGAACGCAATTTTTTCATCCGGAATACCTCGAGCGCGACAGTTCATAACTGTAATGAAATATAAATGAAATTCGCTCGGGTAAGAAAACGGGGAAAAAGTTTCGTCCAAGTATTGCATTTCTGTCGCTTGTTCTGAGTCGGTAGCTATCTGTCGTGCTTCGCTTTGTATCTCCTCCGTACGTCCTCCACTTGAAACGAGCTAGGGTGCCTGGAAACATCGGGCGAACGTAATCTTCAAGTCCTTTTCGCTCCCGGTGACGCTACTGACCCTATCATCCCACTAGAGCAACCCTATTTCTCTTCGCTGCCAACTTTATCCCTCGCGCTCCCTGAAAAAATTCTCTGCTTTCTAGGGCGAACTTCGCGAGCATCCATTTCCATCGATTTTAATGCCTCCTACGAATGCCCCCTTTTTTTGCAACTCTCATAAATGGGCGATGCCGAGAAATGCGACGATGTTATGAAGTTTTTTAACCACTTATTATCGGCATTAGTGAGTCTTGAAAGAGAAGAACTGAAAGTTTGATGAGATTGTGATTTTGGCGAGGATTTTTTTTACTGAGTTAATTTCGCAGCGGAATATAGCACGAAAATTGAAACTGTACATCTAGGGTACTTCAGGACTCACAGATTGTTCAAAAAATAGTGTGAATTCTTTCGAATCGAATTATAAAAATTACTTATTCCATTCGGGATTTTTTTCCAGTTTCACGAATTACGTATACGAAAGAAATATAATTAATACAATAATCCATTATTATTATTACTGAAATTTTCAATTTGTTTATAACGTGACGTTCAAGTTGTGAAGATAATTAATTGTATCCGAAACGCCGAGAAAATCGCGAATATTTGAAAGTCCCGCTGAAGTTTTAATCACGGCACGCGGAGGTAAAATAATTTGTTTCCGCGGGAAGGGTCGTTGGTAATTAATAGTTCAAGTAATGTAAGGTAAATGAAACACATTTGGAAAGGCAGTAGCTTACGCTGCGGAGATTATGCCGTGTATCTGAATAAACAATGTAGTTGTAAATTATTCGTCGGGGAATAATGGAGGTGCTCGAGCCACTTTGCAGCGCATATATGTTTACATTCTCGAATTATTGCGATCGGTAAAGTTCAAGTTTATCAACGATAAATCTAGGCTCTAATTATTTGAGCGTGGAACGTGCATTGAAAGCAAATTTTCGTCGGAAAAATACTTTGCTGGAAAGGATTGCTCAATCGCAGCTTTTTTCGCTGGAATGTCCCTGATGCATTATTTAATGAGAGGATCCGTCTTCGCAATAGAGAAGTTCGTGGGGTTAGAAAAAATATCTAAGGCTGCAGGTAGGAGCGAGGGAAAACTTTCGAGTAATTCATTACTTATACCCACATACTCTCACAGTCAGTAAAATTCCAAGTGTCTGCAGTGGCGGAGAACAGGGAAAATATCAATATCTATTCGACTTTCTTTGAGGGAATTTTGACTTTAGAGAACTCCAAGATTTTTAAGTGGTCGTATTCCAACTTCATTTAGTGTGGGATAAAATTCATCGAAACAGTCATCACCACTTCTCCAATTTCCACCCTTCAATACAAAATACCATTTCAGAAGATCCGGATCTTGCTTCCCTTGCCCAGCGATGAAGACAAACTGCGAAAGTTAAAGAAAAACCTCCCCTCCAATCCAATCCTAAGCAAACAATGAAAAGTGTGACCGTACGAATCCGCGGCGAGCGACGATACACAACGTTTTGCCGGGCTTACCGCCAGATACCCGGAAAAGTAACCCAAGCGAAATCCTCGGCGGATGAGAATGGGATCGTGGCCCTTGAAGGCAATTCGCAGCGGGAATGTAGCCGCCCTTTTGTTTTTCGAAACCTTGAATGCCAGCGTTGAGTCAAAAGGCGCGATATATAAGAGGCTGTTGCCGCCCTTGTCGTTCGGCATGAAATATTTCGACACTTTAATGGCTAATAGGTTTTAATGGAACCTTTACCGAGTGCGTAACTCGTGAGCGCGAAAGAACTATGGTCCCCGGGGGAATGCGGCCAATGAATAGGCCCGCCCGACTTACCGTTTATTGCCAGCCCTCGCAAGGCAAACTCCGCTGATAAAACTCTTTTTGGCAACAAAGCGAAAATGAAACGACGGCGCATTTTTTAGCGCTTGACGGCTCCAGCTCGGCCGCGTAAATAAACGTCAAATTACGCCGATGTATCGGGAGCTGGGAGGGACTGGCTTTCGAGATAAGGCGCGTTTTTGTTTTATTAGCGCTGGAGACGGATTTATCCCTGAATTAGTCTGGTTTTTTATGCCGGAATGGAATTGTGGCTCGGGAAAGTTTGCGTGATTGTCAGGGGGATTTTGTTGTTGATTGATTGTGTTTTGATACCGAAGGTTGATTTTAGCTCGTTTTTGTCATGGGGTGTATGACGGAATTTGAAAAGTTTGGATTATATGGGAAGCTGGGGTGGATCTGAACTCTGTTCAGTTCATTTGACTCGATGTAACCTGATAAATGGGGAATGAAGTAGTCGTTCAAAAATTGTTGAGGGTAGAATTTACTGAATTCAAACTATTCAAATTGACTCTCAATATTCATTTAGTTCTTTTCACACCAAAATTACGATATCTTTTGATTTGAACGACTTGATGCTTTATCACTGTGCCTTATTATTCACGAAGAATTATAAAAATTCCGCAATTTTGACCAAACCTTTTGTCTCCGTGCATGTTCACAATCTTCGAATCGATCCGAACTATCCCGAACGACAAAAAGACCGAAAATGTCCCGAGTATTGACGTATCCACGCAGAGTAGGTATTTACGCCGCGAAAATAGACGAAATGCAACACGCAATGAGTACCAAATACACTATTGGATCGATGGATCGTGATGCCCGTCTATGAACACGGATTAATCTTGTTTGTTGGTTGCACTGTATTTGGGTTTGCACGAGGTTTACCAGAAATCGTTGTGTTTTAGGATACCCGCGCCAGATCGTTCCTGTTAGGGATCGCCCGTTTATTCGATTCCTCATTATCCCCCAGTATTATACCCCGTACTCGCGCTAAAGTTGCTACATCATGAATAATGAATCCTCACTCGATTACAAACTCATTTCGAGACTCTTGACAATTAAGCCCGAGCTACGAGCTAATTTTCTCGTTGCCCAATATGGATCCCGGGATCACCGCGATGAATGGTTGCGGAAACAATTTGTAGAACCGATATAAATATGGTGATTACGTTCGAAATGTCTCGTTTAAGGAATCAGTATACCTATAGCTGTGGCTATAGGTCGTCGTTCAATGATTTATGGACGGTGATTGTGTTGGAGGTTAAATGCATGATTTCGTTAGGTTCTCGAAGATCCTCAGGGGGAATGAGTGCAGGTTCTGTATAGAGTTGGAAGATATTTTTGATTGTCGTGTGAGATTCTATAAATTCTCGATTTATCAGATTTAAAGAATTCCTAGATGAATCGCTCAGTTCTCGGATGTATGTTTTCAATCTTTTTCGGATATCCGAGATTTATCAAGAGATTCGCGAATTCACGACAATTTTTGAAAATTTCCGCACACTCCACAAAAATTTCCAATCCGCAGAATGTTTACAAATTCTCTTAGATTCTCAAAAATGGCGAAAAGTTGAAAATTGATAAATTACTCAAGTTCTTAAATTATCCTGAACCAATTTATTAGTTCCTCTGTGACCATCGAAATATTTTTTAAAGTTTTGAAGTCATTTGAATGATCCAGTCATATTGAACTAGGTGTGACAAAATGACTCACGAAAAGCACTGTCTTTCAGCAAATGAAGATTGATCCAAAATGTTCTGGCACGGATCACTGATTTTCATATATCCTCCGAAGTAATAAAACAAACCAGTCTCATATAGGTTCGGAACAAAGTTATTGTTCCTATCAAACTAAAACTTCCGAGACAATCAATCCCGGGGAAGGATAGATTCAACTTGCTCGATTTAGTCTCGGAAACTCCCGCGTTCGTCAACGACTGGTAGCAATAAACTTGTTGTTTTCATTTCCCGGCACCTGAAAAATGCGACATGTTCGAATGGTATCCAAGAGAAAATAACCAGTTTAACCGCCGAAGGAGCCCCTAAAGCGGGGCGGTGATTCGACCTCCCCGACCTCGTAAAAATTCTTTCGTATCCGTAAATATCTCTCTCTTTCGCAGTTGCGAACCCCGGCGTGTCCTTCTTCCTCGCGTACATCGCATGGGGCGAAGTGCCGGGAACTTGCTGTCGTAATCCCTTAGTCGTTGAAGGATAAATGTGTCAAATGAAAAAATGGGACTCGCTGCGATACACCGTAGATATTTTTCTCGCCAAGTTCTAGTTTGTGCGATTGTGGGATCATTCTTTACTTCGTGATCTTGCGACGTAAGTTATACGAGCGAATTTTATTAGCAAAACCTTGGAATGTTATTTCTTTATCTTTTTTTATATCTATTATAAACTTAATCATGTTTTGAAAAGAGAGAGAAAATATTGTAGAATTTTCTTGCTCGCGATTGAACGTTCTCGTACGATTTCCATCTTACGCTACAATGCTACGATTAACAAAAAATTGGAAACGAAACTTTTCATCGAACCATCTTCGAGCCAAACGTGAGCGAACCCATAAATTAAATAATCTGCCAGCAGCATACCCAAAAGCTTCGAATTCACCTCACGTACGACATATCCTCTTTTTTCCCTAAAACACGCGAGGGTACGACAACCAAACTCGCATGTTCTCGATTCGAAGTAAAATCCACATATTTTCCTGAAATTGGGTCGATTTTTTCTGACCCTGACGCTCCCTAAAGATGTCATGTCTTCATCCAAGTTTAATTTTATCGTTGTCTTTTACGACCAAAACTGCGAAACTCTCTCGAAATGAATTTTTTATCCTCGTTCTGTTTCTCCTAGCTGGAAGTAGGGGTCACGATGATTCGGACAGAATGTACATTAGATCAAGTTGACTCTGCTTATCTAAGTCTGTGTTTGAACAATGCAAAAACCATTAAGACCGTGTACCCTGGCACTTTAGTCGCGACGATTTTCAATCATCAGAAGTCATTAACCGACGATAAGGAAAAAGCGGAGGTGTGTTGGTCATTTATTCTCAACTTTAACGTAGCATATTTAATGTGCGTGACGAGTCGGGAAGCGAAGAGGGGTCGGTTACTAACCTTGCTCGAGTACCATGGTGTCATAGGATTTTCAGGTCGAGTTAGGTCAGGTTCATCGCGGTTTTGCTGGTATCATATAAAATATCATTCATCTATGGAATATCAATTATGATACTGATGAAATTCATGAAGATATTGTGTATGAAAAGGTTTTTGAAATTATTTAAACAACATTGAAAATATTTAATTCTACTGAAAAATTTATTCAGTAACTGATAATTACGACTTGTGAATTTTAAAATTCAAATCTTCAAATGAAAAAAAAATGATGATGACAAATGTAGAACTATGAAAGTTCAAAATTGAGAAATCTATAAATCGAAGAATTTGAAGATCGAAAAAATGGTAAATTTGTACCTTAAAAACAAGACAGTCAATTCATATGTTTTGCTTTTCTTTTTTCGATTCATCTGCATCAATGTCGTCTCATATTACACATTTTTTCCGTATCCTCGTTCTGAACAACCAAACATCCATCAAGAAATTAATCATGAAATCTTCTACCTTTTACAAACTTTTCAGTCCTTGTTCGCACATTTTTTACACGCGCATTGACATTTATAACCAGTTTTATCTGATAAATTTTTCACACCCATGATTCACCCGTGTACAAAGAACAATCCTCGCTACCATGCCAAATTACCCGGTCACCGTTTTCAGGGTCGCCCGCCGTGCAATCCACATCCGATGCAGAATCTGCAATTTTTCAATGCAACCCATTAGACGCCTCGATTTTTTTACCCATTTTTCTCATGAATGTAAATGGAACCTTTTTCTTCGGCGTCTCACACGCTGTCAGTGACCTCAAATAATTCGCAACGGCCCACGCGCGACACGTGATCTTCGCGTTTGATAAATATTGCTTGAAAACTGAGACTCTTCCCGCTTTTTTGCTTCTTCAAACGTGACTTCCATCTCTACATAGTCGCTTATACGAGCGTTTCGCCACTATTTTATTAGGTGAAACGATACGGCGTTCACTTTTGCAATGGCCGAGAATAATCGATTTACTTTCTTTCAGCTTCGTTAGAACTACAATGGTAAATAAATTTCAACTGTTGAATTGTTGTTTGAGTCAACCAAAACTAGACAGTAAAAAAATTTTGCGCGCTCGATCTTATCACGAATCTGATGACGAAGCAACGCGCTGTGACGGATGTAAATGTCACCATGAATTTACTTTCTCGCTTGCCGTTGCGTCAATTTCCTCTTTACACTTGGTGAACGTTCCCGAGGTACAGAGTTGATTTTTTTTTCTGCATAGTTGTTGGGTTTTTTACTTTGTGCAAAGCAGACTGCGCTTTATTTTCTTTGGAGATTTTTACGGTGATGAAAATACTGAATTTAATTATTTGAACTAACAATTTTTCCTTGTTCCATCTCGTGGAAAATTATCATCAAAAATTCATCACCCGAGCTTATGAAAACTGAGAAAAGCCATTAAACACGTAATGAAAACTATGAAAAACGGCTGATTGTGGGTGAACATGTTGAAATCTAGCTGGTACGTGAGCAACATTGATGTTGCAAAAACGTATTCGTCCTCCAGGACCGAATGAAAGTCAATTAAGATCGTTAAAGGCCGAAGTGTGCGATGCACAAAACGCTCGATACCTATCTCTTATAGCTCGACGACTCTAGATTCATTAAGTCGGCATTCTTCTCGCGAGTAGAACCCGGTAATAGCGCCGTCACAGAGGGTGCCCCGATTAAGCGTTTCGCCGGTGTAATATGGGAACCCAACGGGCCCATCCCATCCTGCTTATGTTTGAAAAAAATCACTAGAGCAATTCAGCGAGTGGCGACGGCGGTCGCTAAGGAGCGCCGGGAATAATCGTGCGAGACAGGGGGGTAAAGGGCAACTTCTAATGCACGAAATATATAATGAAACTCGCAATTAAGATAACAACTCTTCTCTATGATGACTTCGTTATCAAACATATTCTCGACCCTTGGGCCTGGGTTTCATCCACTTCCTGATGGTCACATAATTTTTTTTAATGATCAGAAAATTTTTTGAAGAAAAATTCGAGGGACGTAATTAATTCTTAGGAAAGAAAATCAGTGTAGAAATTTCTACGTCGTGAGAGCATTTACAAAATTGTATATTCACAACATCAACGAAGCCATCGCTTTTGGAACAAATGAATTATACACTTCTCTGTTAAACTCCTGACATTTGAGCAACCACAACTTCGATTGTAAATAATTACAGTCCCGTTATTCTCATGAATCGCGAAAAAATCAAGACACAAGAATTTCCTGCAAATCTCGAGGACCCCCATAGCTCGAGAGTAAAAACCTCGGGATTTGCATACAATTCGTCCGTTTTTCCCACTGGCCATTGATGACAGCAACGCACGTCTCGTGCATTCGCCATTCCCATCCATCTTTTGTGTGCGACTTTTCATGCAGCGCCCCTTCCCACACTTCTTTCTTCCGAAAATAATTCTGCATACGTGCACAGCGTAGAGAACTCGAGAATTTCCTAAATGAGAAATGATGCGAGCGCACTTGTCGAAATTCGAAAGACTTCCTCGTGGGATCGTTAATTTCTCGTGCAATTTCCACGTCATTTACGTTGAATAATGCTGTTTCATGGGGGAATGTGCTTGTGAAATGAGAATAGTTGAGTTGCAGCGATGATGAAAAAAGTTAGTGTTGTACGAGAAAAATGAAATTTTGATCAAAATTTTATCTTTTATTTTAAGAAAGATGCAGGTCTGTTGCGCACCTGGAAAACCTGGAAATCAGGAAAATTGAATATCCTGGAAAAACCCGGAATTGTAAGGGAATTCCGTTTAGACACCAGAAAAGTGTTCGAATTCTTGTTGAACTTGAAAATATTTCAGCGAGTACAGAATTGAATGTAGAAAGTTCGAAATTTACAACATTCCGAAATATATAAGTTCTCCACAGTATAAAGTCGGTAAAGTTTGTACAATTCCACTTATCGAGTACAGGAAAAAAAAATATTTACGGAGGATGCGATATTCCGTAGTTAGAGAGGAAAATTTCACCCGTAACTCAAAATGAATAGTTGGTTCCACAGCGGAAATTCGAATTAGCGTCGAACGTGGAAATCGGCGTGTTCTCGTGTCTCGCAAATCGAGGCGCGATTATGATCGGGTGCAGCCATTTCGACACAGAAAGTGCACCGCGAGACCTTCTTGAAGATCGGAGATTAACCCGGGATCTGGTTGGCAGACCATGTGTACTGACCCCGTTCGTTGCTCTAAACAATACTCCGTCCCGACACAAAAGCCAACCGTGCAGAGCCCGCTCGGCTCGCTTTGCAAATCGTCTGCAAAATCGGTCGCCACGCACAAAACAAAATGACACGGGCACAAATCAAGCCCGCCGCTTCTATAAATCACAATGGCCCGTTCCTTTCCGTCATTACGTCTTTTTATGGTCATTTTATATGCAAATGACTCGATTATCCCAAGTCAAACAATCCTCCAATCGATGTCTTCGCATTTTTATGCTTTGCATGGAAAAGTACTTCGGAGTTGTCTCATGTCGAATCCGAGACTTTTACATAACGTATCAGGGCATTAGTTTCGATGTCGTGTGATAAAATAAGTTTGGCAAGACTGCAGTATCCGATGGAATGAAAAATATTTTGTTAGCCTATCTACTTCTTGGAAAATTGTATTTTGTAATTTAATAGAAAGGCATGTAGATATCCCCCAGTTTTTTAATTTTCTCTTTCATTTACATGCATTGATTTTTTGAGAATTTTTGTGCTTATCAGATGTGCTTCTTCAGATTATCGAATAAAAATATGTGTTCGCCATAGAAAATGAGCAGTTGATCGAAAAATCTTAATAAATCCTGATCAATATTCACGACATTCAACACAAGAACTTTGTATCATTTAAAAATTCTCCAACCGCGCCAAAGTCATTAATAATTTCCCCGAAAAGCGTCCAAGTGCAAAGAACTCGTCATTGTCACCGGGATTTGCATTGGAAGTCGACAGCCATTATTTCGGCCGCGTTCATTGAAATCCGAAATTCGGTGCACGAAAATTGCACCCGCAAGCGGCTTTTACCAAATACCATTCGGTGACTGACACTGGGACAACGCCGCTCATAAACTCAATAATATAACTGATGCGACCCGAGGCCCTTGACACGACTCGAGACCACGTTTAGCGCGTATGTTGTTAAATACAGGAATTGACATCGTTTGACCCGTCTTCCCTTGCTCTCGCCACAAGTCTCTGACTCACGAGTCGCAATCGAGGATAAACTAACGACCTTCCCCGTTAAATGTTGATGACAAAATAATCAATCATCGTCGAAATTTCATTCCGAAATCAAGTTGGTCAATGGTTTTCCACTCCTGAATTTCCGTAACCCTGCACTTTCACTCGAAAAACACAGTAATCCATACATTGATAATAATCTTTGCGTACGTGATTCACAGACGTTGGATGAATTTTCATAGCTGCTATCGACATGCCAATTACTCTCGATATTTATCTTCTCCCGTATTGGATTCCCGTCAATCCGACGCAACGCAAGGTATCGTTTCCCCGTCCACCCATCCACTGCATTAATTACTATTAGTCGTGCCTCCTGAACTATTCCATCAATAAAATTTCCCGATAAATCCGGGAACAGCAATTACTTAGCGAGCGAAAGGGTGGCAATTTCAGACTGAAATTGTCCAAGACACACGTCTGGGATCTTCTCTGTGACGTACCACTCGATGCTCGAATGAACAAGGTAGGGACAACCCAATTCCCAAAAACCACTAATTCCACATGACGGATGTTTCGGCCAACCGACAAATACCTACTGCTCAATTTGGCTCGGGTTATATTTTCAGTAAAATTCTGTCGAGAGCAGAAGTGGCTATTTCGGAAAATACAAACGACCTTTTTCGAGAGGTTTTTTTTCAGTAACGAGTGGGGGATGAAAGCGCTTTGGACTGGAATTTTTCCATGGCTTTTTGTCGAGTTTTATCAGGGTTGATAAGAAGCTTGAAGTGCTTTTTATCAAGCTCCTTCGTGCTTTTTACCGACAATGCCATTCCTGGGGTTTAAAAGCAAATCAGGGCTCTTTTGGCAAGGACTTAATAATAACCAATGCTCGGTTCTCGTAATCGATGCACTTTGTTTTGTCGCGGAGCCGGATGTCCATTACTCGAGTCTCACGTTGCACTTTCAGGGACGTTATGTCGTTGAAATTGTGGGGGGATTGTTTTCTGCTGTAATACTCCGGATTTTCCCGAAAGGTATTAATGCGGATTGCGTTTTTTGTTACTAACAAGATTACCTCATAGCATAATATGTTTTTTATGGAATTTGATTTTTCGAAAATGTGAAATTACAAAATTCGACAACTTTTCTGGTTTCCAAAACTTCGATACGCTAAAATTTTGAAATTTTCGTAAGCCTTAAACTTCAAAGTTTCAAAATCCTGCGAAACTGCAACTTTCGGTATTTCCATAACTTTGGAAATTTTGAAACTTGAAAACTTCTGAGGTACAAAATAAGTTGAAACTTGGGAGTTTCCGGAAGTTCTTGAAAGCTGCGAAATTTCGAAACTTCACAACTTCAGAATTGATTACGACGTAAATTATGTCAATTTCCATAAGTTATCATTTATCCATTGTTATTATTTACCCAACTACCAGACACCTACTCATAAAGATACTTTGTATTATCTAACCTCCATCTCCCCCCCTGAAAAACCCACAAAACTCGTCTCATTTTACTAATCGAATCCTCCTAAACTCAATTCTGCATTCTCAACAACCAACTGCCCATAAAAAAGAGAAAGAAAACCTCCAGCAATCAACTCTCTAACGTATATTTTATTAAAGCAGCAATCATCGGAATCGTGAAAACATCCCGCGATCGATTCTCGCAAAAAAAAAACTCCGTCTAATTACGAAACGTAAAGATAATAAGAAAGGTTTTTGAGCAGCTCATTTTTCCTCTTGCAATTAGCTAGAAAGTACGCACCGAACGAGATTTGTAAGGTTTCTGAAAAATACAATGTAAACGCAATTACGCGAAGTGCAATTGCGGTTTGGGCGGACAAAAAACAGGCGTTTCCTGGCGTTTCGAAATTTCCAGATGAAATTTTATGTCCCTCGGCTTTGGCGAACGTGACTTTTCGGGTTAAACCTACATCGGTTGCGGACGGTCACGAAACTCGTTAGCTCGCGTATCGGGTCCGAAATTTATGAACCCCGGATCAAACGTGTATAAACGCGATCGATTAACATTTTCGAAAAACTACCGAGGAATAAAAGGCCCCGAGGCTCGCCGAGGCTCGCCGAGGCCGGATCGCGATGTTGTTTTCTTTTCAACGATTCACGGCATCTTGATTCAGCTGGACTTTTTCAGGGTTAACGCTTGCATTTGCCGGCGGAGAAAAATATAAGGAAAGGTGAGCGAGACCTTCCACGCGAAACTTCGCAATCCCGGGCGATTGTGTTCGCGTTAATGATCGCCGAGCAGCCTCGTTCCCCTCATTTTCTCGTTCCCTTATCTCCCTGATGGGATTGACTCTCGGCTCCCATCATGTCAAAATGAGATCGAGGAATATCGATTGTACTCTTGCTTTCCTTTGACGAACGAGAAGGGACTCGGAGATAAACCAGGCTAACATTTTGCGGATTACGAAAATGCTTTGGAAGTTGGAAGGACGGATCAGACTCGATGACTTTGTTGAGTATTCCGGAAGGTTATGAGCTTATAAACAGAGGAATTTTGGGTAGTTGATTGTTTTTATATGCAATTGCAGTTTTTTAGGAAATGTCGATTATGGACGTTAAGCTTCAAGAGGCGTGGATTTTTTGAATTTTATGACGATTACAATTATTGGTGATTTCGAAAGGATTTTTTGATGAGAAATGAGACGGAATGACAGAGATGATTTCAACGAATTTCGCACAAAAATTGAGAATATTTCATTTCTAGAATGTTTTCTGAGTTTACATTCTTCATCCAGATTTAACGCGTTTCTGTACATTACCTTAGAATCTTTCGAAACGAAATTTGCATCTTCGGTAGATATTACGTTGAACTTTTTGAAATTTCAACAATTTCGAGAGTGCAAATTCGAAATTCTCTAAGTAATATGACCAAGTTGACGAAGAATCCAAATGTTTTCCATGATTTTGGAAAAAATTCAGTAACAACAGAATCCAATTCCGCAGAAAGGATATATTTTTATCAGGATTTATCAGACACCCTGTGGTAGGTCTTGTTTTCCTGAACCGGATCGCGGCTTATCCTTTTTCCCCTCATTCTCTTCTGCCTCTCGCTCTTCAGTCTAAATGCACCTATAGTCGTTTCTCACAAATCCAGTAACTCGTACAAAAACATTTCCAAAACCGAACGTGCATTTCAGCAGAGGACGGTTTTCTTAAAAAACTCATACGTCATAACGATCATTCCACCATGATCCATTTCTATTATCGGCGTAAATTATGTACTCTTCTGAAAGTGAAAGAAGTTCAAGCTTTGAAATAATCTTCTGTTCTTTTTTATACAACGCTGATATTTATTTTCAAACATTTGCTTAAGAATTTTCCTTGGAAACAAAATTTTGGACACGATTGGAAGAAATTAGATTTTCATGTTATTTGTATGTGAAACCACCCAAATTCTGTGCAATTCTTTTTTAAATCACGATAAACTTCGAAAAAACTGTGAACTTTTTCCATTAAACTTGATTTTTTCGACATTCTATGATCACAGATTTCCTTCGGCTATATATACGTGTCTACATCATATTTTACACATATTCTATTGATAGTCATCTGTGGAAAATTTTTTATAACAAACGAGTACCGTGAAACGAGGAGTTGCACTAACGAAGGTCGAAAAAGGGGGTAACGAGCCGACTCAGTGTCGTTGACTCCGTGAAAATGCGCACTTTGAACGATTTTTAAGCCAGTAATGGATGCAACTTACGTCGACGTGTTAATGTATTATGACAGTCGAGCGTTTTTGTGACTCGGCGCGAATGCGAAATTACACGCAAAGTTCGCGCGCGCGTTGCGTACGCGCGCGATTTATAACGCGAACGGCGCTCGCAATTAAACTCCCGCGATAAATCAGTCCTCAACGGGGAAAAAAATTTTCGTCGACGACATTGATCGCCGATCGGGCATTGCACGAAATTTCACTGTCAGTTATAGACCGCGAAAATATGCGTCGACATGTAAAGCGTCGGTAATTAAAACCCTTATGAAAATTGCATCACGTGTACATATCCGCGAAACAATTGCTAATGACTTCATTTAACGCACTCTTGGGAATCATTTTCCATATCAGTGATCAATTAAATTACACTACCGGTCCCAGCCGATTTGATTTACATATGTAAATTTTAATTTTGCCTGCGTAAAAACAGTTTACTCCGTCACGCACTCGCGTACCCGAGAAAGTGGTAGAGACGAGTGTTGGCAGGTGGCACGAGAATTTTTGCAAAAACACCTTGGTTTGATTGCTCGGTCATTAAGGTTCGATGGAAGGATGGGGAGGAGGAGAGGAGAAAACATTGGGTACATTCGGGGTAGACGGTTTTTTGCTTTACTTGGGGATTTTTAAGTAGCTAAATGGGAAATTGACAGGGAATTTATTTATGAACGAAATTTTGAAACATGGAAGCACGAAAGCTTTCATGTTGGAAAAATGTGGGTGATTTTGGAAATTTTATAGATGTTAGAAACTTCGAAAGTCTGAAATTATAAATGATTATGAAATTGTGGAGGTTTGGGGGCTTAAAATTCGAAATTGAATTATAATTCAGAAATTTAAAAAGTTTCGAAGGATTTGTGATTTCGAAGCTTTCGAAAATTCAAAAGGATTTTACGGTTTTACAGAATTTTAAAATGGAAAAGTTACCTAGGTGTCGAATTTTCAAAATTCTGAGAATTCGAAACATTCTTGAGATATGAAGAACTTCACCATTTTTAAACCTATAAGTTTTTGAATTTTTGAAATTTGAATATTCTAAAGATTCGAATAATTTGGATGATATTCGATATGTTTGAGCACCTTAGAGTTTTGAATTTCTCAGTTTCTGAAATTTTTTTCAAGTTTCACAATTTTTGAAACTTTAGCAATTTTGCAAGTTCTGACATTTCAATTTTTGGGGGAATTATGAAGTTCTGGAAGTTTCGGAAATTTGTTACGAAAATTTTGCAAGTTTTCAAATTATGAAGCATAGAAGTTTCGATATTTTAAAATTTTCGTGATTTCGCAATTCAAAAGGAATTAGATGAATTCTGACATTTTGAAGCATTTTTAACTTCAACTATTGTAAAATTTGCAAAAATTTTCAAGTTTTTATACTTTCGTAATTTTTGAGATCTCTGAAGTACTAAAATTTGATCTTCAAGTAGCAAAATAAAAAGATGTATCAAACTGGTGGGCTTGAAAGGACGATGTGCTTTTCTAATCATAACTGATGGACGACATGATTTCATTGTTTTTCAAGGACGGGTTTTATATCTTGAAGCTGAATTGGTCCGAAGGACACAAGTGTCTCATACTTACGTGGAGGGCATGATACTAATTTAAATAATTACGTAAAATTATCAGTGACAAACAGACTCATAAATTCGTCATCCTACGCAATCGTGAACATCTCAATACCTTCTTATCGAGGACTCAATACCTCCCTCAAATTCGAAGTTACACACTCATCATAAAGTAATCACAGAAATCTCAACTCCAAATGTAATATAATAATTGTAAGATCAAAGATAACGCGAATACCACTCCAAAATTACACGGAAGCCGAAATTTCGGTCGCGATTTCGAGCGAACGTTAATCATCTCGAAATCTACGACCTTGCGCGACATGCCCGCGATCTGCGGAGCACGTGTGCAAAAAACCGAGGGTTCTTCCTTTCATCAGGCACCGAGCTACTTCTGAGGCGTTTTTTGCGATCGTTCCCGAAACTGTTCATTTGGCGACGCGAAATTACACATGTAGAAGCGTCGAGACAAGCGGAAGATTCGCTGAAATATAATTATCCCGAAAGTGACAAAACGGTCGTGAATATTTCGAAAAAACGAAACGGAAACACGGCCCTCGCGAATAGATTCACGAAACGCCCCGTGTTCATCAAAAGAGCCCGATGCGCGCGTTAAACTCTTGTTACTGTGAAATTAGAAAAATACAGATTACACGCTCGGTTACAACGTGAAATTAACAACGATCAAGCTCTCGAACGGCGTAAGTGCGTAATTAAATGTGTACAGGCGATTGCGCTGCTCTCGTCTCCCTCTTCAGTTGCTCTCCCTGCGGAGAGTACAAATGAATTCATTCTCTCTCGGAATCGCCGCATTCCCTCAAAAGGGACACTGACATTCTTTCTCACGTCCTTTCAGTTCGACTTTTAGGGCTCAATCGAGGTACATGGAGATAGAGCTTTTTACTTTTTCAGTGAGGATGAGATGGTTGCAAACGAGCACATCTGGATTGGACGAGTTTTTAAGATGATGCAAAAATTTTGACGTGATCTCCAGAAAAAGTGATAGCCAGCTTCTTGTGACAGACTGTAAACTGTAACGAGAGTTACGTCACGTCGCGTCTGGAGTCTCGGCTAACCTTTTGCCAGAGAAACCGCGCTCTCCATTTTTCCTGCAACTCTCATTAATGGCCGATTTCGTGAAAACGGGAATAGGCAATTAACGGAAAAAATATCGAATCGAATAAGTAAGTCATCGAGCCGGGGTAATTTAAACATTCGCGAGCAGCAGGAACTCGGTTTAATCTGCTCGACGTCGATGGACGAGACGAGACGGCAATGACAGCTGACTCGAGGATCTCGTCTTGGAAAATCGAGCGATAAAAATAACGAGATCGAGCCCGAGCGTTTAAATTTTCATCCTGACATGCAACAGCGAGGTTAGCCGTGCACGAATCAAGTGACGACGCGCAGTTTTCCCGTCGATCCCGTTCGAACGAAATAAAAAAAGCCCCTTTCAATGTCGTGGCCCGATAAAAGCGCTCGGTCACGACTTTGGAAAATGAAACGGAATTTTCGCGACCGGCGACGTTTGTGGATTCAGCAGTTGCCCCGAAAAGTAATCGCAATTATCTCAACTGAATTTTTCCAATTACACGGTGTGGTTCACTTTACGATCGTTGCTTTTTTATTCTCTTTTTGTGAGAGCTTTCTTTCATTGGTAGGAGAAAAATCTGGGCAGTCAGGCTAGTGGAATTCAGTTGTTTTGTCCTGCAAAGATGATTGATTTTTCCGAGTCTTCCAAAATATTTTCCTAAAATACCCAACCCGATTTCAATTTCCGGATAGCACATTCTCGACTCTCCATTGCCTTGCATATTCATAAAACCATCAGTTATTCAAAATATACACCTATAATTTCAATCCAATTTATACATTATTCATTTGGCACACTTGTTTGAAAACTTTGCGTACGGAATAGTTCACCAACTCTTATCAAACGCCAAATTGATGGATCAAACATTTAACCCAAATATGTGCAAATACTAACGGTATATGAAAAAACACTTCCCCGGTCACTATTAGCATTTTCTTCGGAACAAAGTTCGAACGCGATTCCCTATTCATACCGTATACCTACTCCTGGAATAAATCCGAATTAAAGAAAGAATTCATCGACACGGACATTGTGGGCGACCCGAGTATAAGAAAAAAACAATAATTGCGTAGTCGGGAACACGAGGGGCTCGAAATTTATTTAGTTAAATTGGCGAGCGTCCGTTGAATTCGCAATTGCATCGAGCGAGCCGGAGAAGAAGGCAAGGCAAAAAAAGATGAGGAGAAGGTGTTGACAACGGGAGAGTTGTTGCACGTGCCATTTGCCATATCAGAAGACCCGGCTAACAACCTCGCGGGGTTCCTGGAACTGACCCTGATTTCAAGGCCGTGGCCATGATGAATTACGGATTGTGGCGCGCGTCCGCACGATATCCGGCCATAATTCACCCGGGGCAAAAAATTAATCGATTCAAGAAATTAGATTTCCCGAAAAAAGAAAAAAAACCCTCCCCGAGGTGATCACGGCGTATTGAACAGAGTGGAGAGATTTTTCTTGTTCATCGACAAAAAAGAATGTCTACGTAATTATAAGGTGAATGTTCCTATCCACGCCACATTGGGGCGGAATCCGAAATTGTCATCTTGTGCTGGAATTATGTCTTCAAGTATACGCATCGACTGAAAAAATGATAGAATTATGAAAGCGGAGTTGAGCGTTATGTTTTAGTTTTTTCGATACTCTAGTTTCGTTTCAGTTCACTCTCGAGGAATGAATAAGATTTTTTTTTTATTTTCGAAAATTATTATTTTCGATAATGTATTATTCCTAATCAATATTTCTGAATATTAGAATCAGAATGTTGGTTTCTTTCGAATCAAAACAAAAAATGCATTCATCTCAATTCAAAACCGATAAGAATTCCGCAAGTACTCTCGAACTACCCTCCACAATCCGATGAAAAACGACTCGGTCCCGGAAAATGGAATAGCTCGTAGAAAGCTGTAATTTCCACGTAAATTTCGCCCAGTCGTTATTATGCATTAAACCATTGAAATATTCAATCCCGAGTAATTAATGCGGAAGCACTCGTTTTCGACTAATGAATTAATCTTTGAACCTCGAATAAAATTCAGATCTACCGTAATCGTCGTTATGGACCTTTTGGATTCAATACAACCCTTCCTTTATGTAAACGAATTCAATTCCGCTATGGTGAGCAATATTTCTTTTTCCGTTTTTTCGTCTCTTTCATAGCTCGAGATCGCGGGTACAACGACATAATAAAACAACGGCATTACCATAATGCAAATAGCATGATAATTATCGGCCAAAGCCGTGTGTAAACACGCTCGGGTCGAGTAACTTTGAGTCATTCCACTTTTCTCACCGAATGCCACGCCGATTTGTCAACCATTCTAGCGCATTAAACTTTGCCCCTCATCGGCTTCTTCCTTTTTCTCCATAAACGCACATTACGATTCCCTCGGACGTCGAACACGAAGCAGGTTAATCAACCTGCGCGCACTTGGTCTACGAGCTTGGAAAAAAACATTATACGACACGATTTCTAATTAAAGAATCCTCATTTCGAATTAATTATACATGCGGATGAAAAAAAGGCGTAAGCGAGGGAGAAGACGTTTTTTGCAGAAAAATAGGGCTATTAGCGAGGTGTTTTTTTCTCGCCCGTTCTCAGTTTCCCACGACTGTCGAAGACGTGAAATTTTTTGCTGACTCGCGCTAATGACGGATTTTGAGAGGAATAAATGATTCAGGATTTTCGTCTCAACTCAGAGATGTCGTCATCTTTTGTTAGAAGAAAATTGATAAATTGTTGCAGAACTTACGAATTTCGAAAACTCGAAAATTTTTGTCGATTTCCAGGGATACCTTCGCATGCTTTACAATTTTTTGAAAATTCTCGACATATTTCGATAACTTGATAACTTCGCGTATACATGAAAATCTACCAGGATTCAGCATAGAAAAATCACTCATTTACCAACACTGGATGTATGTACCAAAACGAAATGAAACAACACGAAATCTTATCCTTATCTGGAAAAAAGCGATAAACTTTTCTTCCGTGAGTTAACCACCGGTGATGAAACCCGCTAGAAAAATCTAGAGCGACATAAATCCGCAAAATATTTTTCACAGCACATCCGGATCTTAGCTGTTCTTGCGATCATCATTTTAAATCATTGGCAATGTCCCCGTTTTCCCACGATCAGCTCGAAATCGAACCACGCTCATTATTTGCGCTCGGCGGCGGCGTTCGTTTGCGCAAATGATCGACGCAAACTCATAAATATGAGCGGACAATTAACACGTTTCATGTGATCGGAGCCGCGCTCACTCGGATGACCGGCGTGACTCATCGAGGCGCATTCGCCCAAGAAACGAGCCAAAATCAATTTGCTTCTTGGATTCCCAGCGAAGTTCAACAAGTTAATGGTCGTTTATGATACAAGAAAAACGTATTTTAAGTGCTCCCCGCAGCAGCAACTAGAAAAACTGTACCTCGCGAGGCACTTCGCGTTATCTTGACACTCTGAAAATAAGCAGGCTCCGCGTTTTATAAATATGTTCGAGCGCTCGCTTTTAGGACACCACCGGCTATTACACAATTAGGTTCTTACGTATTACCCGGTGTTTGGAGAAAAAATATGAAAATGCTTGAGCCTGATGGCACGTCGCACAATTAAAATACTCAAGCAAGTTTCACGGAAAGGAAAAAGTTCGGGATCAGAATAGATTGAGGTGTTCTTTGCTCGGGGAAATTAATTAAGAAGAGTTGTTAACTTTTCGCAGATTTTGCTCAGTTCTTGATGGATTTAAAAAATTCAATTCATCTTCATCACTTTTGCAGTGATTCGTCTTGTAATAAAATCTCAATAAAAAGGTGTATGTATTCGGAAATCTGTATGACCGCTAATTTTTATTCGTTTTATCCAAATTTGAGAATTTCTAGATTTCCGAAGTATCCGTGATGATTTAGTCAGTGACGTAAATTTTCGGAATGATGAGTATTCAATTTCCGTTTATTTCGTGAAATTCAGAAAATGGAAAAGGGAAAAATAATATGGGGAATCTATAGGGTTCTTCGTTGTTGCGGTGACTTTGGGACACCCTATATTTAGTGGCTTCGTATTGTACCAAATTTATGTCGTACTTTCTACCGAACTTTAGTTATTCTCGCACAAATTCTATCTTAGTGTATCGCACACAAAAACAGCTCCAATCATCAGAGACGAAAAAAAACTTTACCACATGACTTTTTTCTCCGACCTGACAGACAACCTGTACTTGTCATGTCACGAAGAAACGCGATCCCACGCTGTAGAAAAGAATGATGAAAAATAACGGTTCTCGTGTATCGGAACCCGATCATTAGACGAATATTTGGTAGGACAAAAAACCAGCACAATACCCCGCGGCGCGAGCGCGGAGAGAATGACCGGAGTGTACAGAACGCTCATGAACTCTGGCCTTGTGTTCGAAGGGCAAGGCCACTCTCGACGAGTCGAGTCCTGTAGCATCACCTACTGCAGCATCGTCTTTATGTACAGCCCCAAGAAAAACTAGCTTCGGTTTGTTTGATCGTCCCTCTCTCTAGAAAAAAAAGCTAACAACAACGAAAATAAAGCGTCGGATGAATCGACGTTCGCGACGTGAAGTAAGACTTACAACTAGACTCGTCATCAGCGATCATTACAAGGGTCATTAGCGTTTTTACAGGATTCCCGCGCTTGATTGATCGATTCCTGGATCGCTTCGGAATCATCGACTCCGCGGCGCGATATATTACTTACGCTTTATTTGCATATCGCAATTATCGAGGCATTCTTTACCTACCCCCTTTATCAAAAGATAAATATCGCCTTTTTGCCTCGCTGAATTGATTTATCGACGCGAATTTCGCGGAGGAAAAAATGGCTTTTTCATAGCGCCGACGCAGTGATTATTCTCTCATGCTAATCAATCGGGGGTGATTTACGGACAGGAGTGTGTTCCGCGAATTGTCGTTGTAGGAGGGACATGGGGGATTAATGGTTTGATGACGGTTCTGTGTGGCGTGTGTGCTCGGGATTGCAGTGTTTGTTGGCTGGAAAATTCTGAAGGTCGTATGATAATGAGGGAGGGGGTTACTTTTTTGAGGCATTTTTCGGGAGCCGAATTTTCGGTTACTACCGAGTTCCGCGGAAAACCCCCAAAAAA